>JANJPH010000193.1:0-19892 GCA_030407195.1 [Candida] tunisiensis
CAGGGCCACACCGATGGGAAGCAGTTCCTAGATCGTTCTCGCGAGCTCTTGCGGGAGGTCCTGCGTAATGTGGCAACCGAGGCCGAAGTCCAGCTAGCAGGCCCGCCCAGCGCAGACGCGCCGCCGGACCCGCCACCGCAGCGTGTACTTCGGCAACGTGGCCAACATAGTGTGTCTGCTCTGGTTCAACGACGTCTCGGTGCTGACCGAGGCGTTCGACGGCGAGCAGCAGAAGGCGGCCGCCCGCCTGCCGCTGCCGCAGCTTGCGCGCGACGGCAGCCTCGACTTTGACTCGGCACCAGGCTACTCGTACGACGCCGGCGCGTCCAAGCGGCTCCAGCAGCGCCTGGCACGGCTCCAGTTCAGCACCCTGACCTTCGCCAGCGCGGACTTCAACAAGTTTGTTGCCGGCGTAATCACCCACACGCAGCTGCCGTCCACCGCCGTGTCGCTGGCGCTGTTTTACATCCTCAAGCTGAAACGTCTCGCGTCGAGGCCCATCATCGGCAACAAGAACTCAGAGTACCGTGTTTTTTCGGTCGCGCTCATGCTGGCCAACAAATTCCTAGACGACAACACATACACCAACCGCACCTGGGCCGACGTCACTCACCTGCCCCTCAAGGAGATCACTGCCATGGAGATAGAGTTCCTCGCCAACCTGCGCTACTCGCTGGTCGTACCGAGGGCCGAGTGGGAGGAGTGGCAGCGCAGTCTCAAGACGTGGCTCAACGTCCACAATCTCGCGCTCACGCTGCACTGCCGACGGGACGCTGTGCCGGTTCGCTCGGCTCGCGCCTCGCCTCGCGTGTCGCCAAACAACGTGTTCGCAAAGGTCGTGGCCGCCAACAACGCCAACAACACCAAGGCCGGCGCACAGCGGGCCAACGGCAAGCGCAAGCGTGGGTCCCAGGTCGGCGCCGTGCCTGTGGCGGTGCCAGAGGCCATGCCGACGTCGGCGCCGATGGTGCCGCAGGCCGCGCCCGGCTCTGTGCCCTCCAGTGGCACGAGCGCCGTGGGCACGCCCATCTACGGCGCAGTCCCCAATGGCGCGGCATTGCCGCCGATTCAGATGGCTCCACAGCTGCCCTTCTCGCAGCAGGACCTGGCCGTGGCTTACCGACACCTCAATAACGTCGAGAACGCTGCAGCCGTAGTGCCCGTCGACCAGGACAGTGCGGCCGTGAACCCGCTTCGTGCAACTGACGCGTTCCCGTCGCCATATGGCAGCGGATACCCCGTGAGGACCGTCGTGTCAACCATGCCGGTGGTGCAGCCACCGTCCAACCCGCCCATGTTTTACTACGTGCTGAAGAAGGGTAAATACTCGCCCCATTATGGGCCGCTGCCGAATGGCGTAGGATGCCCGCAGAACCACCAGTTCGAACTAGAGTACTACACCCCGCAGCCTTACCTGCCGCCGCAGCACCAGAGCGTCCAGTTTCTGAGCCCGACACGCGCGGCCCACGGGGCCTGGCGCCAGCAGCAGTACTTCAGCTCGCCGCCACCTTCGCAGTGGCACTAAAAATTGCATACTCGCATCATTGCATCCTGGGTTAGGCACCATACAACATTATGAGTCGCATAATGATGACACGTAAATAGCATTTAATCTAATTGTCTCATCACCCGTTGATTGTGTGTTTCATCAACTCTTGACCGCCGAGTGTCGAATTTCCTCGGCTTGGGCGAGGGGCGGTCGCTACCAAGGCAACACATTGCCATCGCTACCAAATTGCCTCATGCATCGCTACCAAGTCGCTTACGTGCATCGCTGCCATATAATCATCCTCCATCGCTACCATTCCGCCGCTGAAAATCCAGCTCACTAAACCAGCAACAAACACCAACGATGGCAGCGCAATTCGTGGGCCTCAACGTCATTGTGACGACTAACGACGGCGCTCGGATACAGGGACATGTCACCAGCGTCGAGAATAAGAAATTGCTGCTTGCAGATGTCGTCAACCACACCTCCGGCGCCCGTCTGGCGAAGCAATTCGTGTCAGGCAAAGACATCAAGGATCTGGAGGTGATTCCTGCCACGGCGTCCTCCAGTACGCCCGGCCACCAGGAGACGGCTGCCGGCAAGGATGCAGAGGGGCCACCGGTCGCTGATCCGGCCATTCTGTCGGCTGTCCCCCACGCGGCCACTGGACAGCAGTCCGAGAGGGCCCCGACGTCGGCTGCAGACGGACAGCAGGACGAGAGCTCGTCGGAGAGCTCATCAGAGCACCAGAGCGACGTCTCGCACAGCCAGGCTGCGCGGCAACAGCAACAACGGCGGCGGCAGAAGGGCCGTCGCGGGCAGCCAGATCGTTACGAGAGCGAGGGATGGGCAACCGAGGACATCTCAGATTTCAAAGACACTGACTTTGACTTCCAGGCCAACCTCAACCGTTTCGACAAGGCGTCAGTGTTCAGCGAAATCCGCCAGATGGACCAGACCCAGGACTCTGACCGCCTAGTAGCGCACAACAAGAGGCAGCCTAGCGGCGTGGATGTGCTGTACAAGGAAAAGGTCAAGAAACCCCAAGCCAAATACGGCCATCGGGAAATGGTGCTGGGGAACGCCAACGTGCACTCTGGCTACTCGTCCGAGGAAGAGTCGGCGAAGCCCTCGGGCTCTGGTCGTAACTCGCGGAGCGCTCGTCCTCCTCAGGGAAAGCAGATTGGTGGCAAGCAGATCCTCGTCGGACGGCCTACCAGCTCTAACGCTGCACAAGATACACAGCCCCAGCCTCAGCCGCGCAGCCGAGTTGGCAGCCAGGCGAAGGCACCGCCACACTTTGTGAGCGTGACGAGCCTGAAGCAGTGCCCCGTGGCGGCCCCTGTGCAAATGGTCGAGTTGGAGCGGCAGTGCGACGAAGTTCACGGGCTTTCAGAGGCAATACTGACCGAGAACGCCGGCCGCGGCATCGCACAGCTTGTAGTCCAGGCACTGGGAGGCGCGTCGCGGTTCAACTTTGCAAACCACAACACGGTGCCGTGCGTCGTTGTTCTAGCGGGTGGCACCACCAAGGCGGGGGCACGGGCTCTGTGCGCGGGCCGCCACCTGCTGAACCACCACGTCCGCGTAGTGGCCGCGGTTGTGACACATCAGGACGGTGACTCGAGCTACACGAGCGCAAACGCGACGCAGATTCGGGCGTTCCGGGCTGCCGGCGGCCGGGTTGTGTCGTCAGCCGGACAGCTGGCGGCGGCACTGGGGGCAGCTGATAGCGCGCCGTGCGAGATCGTGATTGACGGGATCCAGGGGTACCAGATCGGGCTTGCTGACCTCTATGACGAGGAGCAGACGAGTGCTTTTGAGTTGATAGAGTGGGCAAACAGACAGCGAGCCGGGACGATGAGCGTGGACGTGCCGTCGGGTTTTGACTCGAGCACGGGCCAGCAGACGTCCGTGGGGCCCGCAATCGACGCTCGCTGGGTGGTGTCGAGCGGGCTGCCGCTCACAGGGCTTCAGAATGCCTACGCGTCGGGCCACGCGCAGGTCGGCGAGTGGACGCACTACGTGGTGGACGTGGGGTTCCCGACGGCGTCCCTGCTCAAGGGCCACCTGCGACGCTTTGCCAAGATGTACTTTGGGTCCGAGTGGGTGGTGTCGCTCGAGGTGGTCGAGTAGCCCACTGGTACGGCGGCCACGGTGGCCAGACTACGGGGCCCAGAGGCACTGCTACGGGGCCTGCGGCACTGCTACGGGTGGCGTCGGTCGCCATGGGAACCGGGCCACCGCCCCTCACGTGACTTGCCGCGCCACAATTTTTTCATGTGACAATGAGAACTCACGCGTCACGTGCACGTCACGTGACACCCGAGTCAGGCCGTTTTTAATGCATAGCCCGTATTTTTGTCAGTCCCGAGCATTTCGACCGCCCGCGGTTTCACGAGTCACCCAGAAACGCGCCACGGGGAGCTGGAATGGCCTGATCGCGTCTCTCGTCAACCGATCTGACCCCACTTACATATACCCGAGGCCAGGGCGCACCCTAAAACCACTCACAGACTCAAGACACCCCTCACATGCCCGGCACCACGGACCGAAGGGAGTACGACGTGATCATCGTCGGAGCCGGCATCGTCGGCCCGGCCCTGGCATGTGCTCTCGCTGACCAGGGCAAGGAAGTCCTGCTCGTGGAGCGAGACCTCTCGCAGCCAGACCGGATCGTGGGCGAATTGCTGCAGCCCGGTGGCGTCAAGGCGCTCCAAAAGCTCGGCCTCGACCACTGCCTCCACGACATAGAGGCAGTCCCCTGCTTTGGCTACCAGGTCACCTACCACGGCGTGCCCGTCGCGATCCCATATCCCAAGCTGCCGCTCGACGACGCCCCCGGCACACACGTCGCAGAGAAGGCAGAGAAAGCAGCACTGCCGGCCAAGTCAGACGACGGCCGCACATGCCTCCGATACCCTGCTCCTGTCGAGCTGAGCGGCGGCCGTGCTGTGGGATGCTCCTTCCACCACGGGCGCTTCGTCATGAACCTGCGCCGCGCAGCAATGTCCCGCCGCAACGTGACGGTGCTAGAGGCAACAGTGACGTCGCTCATCCGCAACGACGCCACAGGCCAGGTGCTGGGCGTCAGGGCACGACGCACCAAGGACACTGACGGCGATGCCAACACCAACCGTAGCTACTTTGCAGGACTGACGGTTGTGAGCGACGGCACATTTTCAAAGTTCAGGAAGGTCGCATCGCACAAGAAGGAGTACGTATCGTCGCACTTTGTCGGCTTCATCCTCAAGGACGCTTTTCTGCCCGCCCCGAACCACGGCCACGTCATCCTAGGCAACCACGCTCCCGTGCTCATATATCAGATAGACCCGCACGAGACGCGTATCCTGTGCGATGTCAAGGGCCAGATGCCGAGTCTGAGCAACGGCGACATGAAGGCTCATCTGCTGCGCCACGTTGTGCCGCATCTGCCCAAGGCCGTTCAGGACACCGCCACACGAGCAATCGAGGAGCAGAGGCTGCGAACCATGCCGAACAAATATCTCCCCGCGGCTCTCAATACCACCCCAGGTCTGATCCTGCTGGGCGACGCCCTCAACATGCGGCACCCGCTCACTGGCGGTGGCATGACTGTGGGACTCAACGACGTGGCGCTGCTGAAGGAACTTTTTGCAGATCTCTCGCCGGACCAAATGGACCAGGAAGAACTGATTTACGACATAATGGTGCGTTTCCATTGGCGACGGCGGCAGTTGGACTCTGTTGTCAACATTCTGGCTAACGCGCTGTATTCGCTCTTTGCGGCTGACAACGCTAACCTGAAGATCCTGCAGAGAGGGTGCTTTGGCTACTTCCAACTCGGGGGCGAATGCATCAATGGCCCCGTGTCGCTCCTCTCTGGCCTCTTGCCACGGCCCATGGTGCTTTTTATGCATTTCTTCGCCGTGGCTTTCTATGGCATTTGGCTCAACTTCAAAGACAAAGGCATAATGGGATTCCCTGTGGCATTCATCCAGGCCTTCACAGCGCTCTACACGGCATGTGTCGTCATATTCCCGTACATTTTTGAAGAACTCAAGTACACTTAATGTCTAATGCATACTCTCATACTCCGTATTTAGGCTATTTACACCAACTATATACAAAACAACAATGCGCTTTAGGTCCACCAGCCCTTGCTCTTTGATGATCGCTCTTCAATCTCCTTGGCCAGCTGCTGGAGACGTTCGTGCTCTGCTTCATCAGCAGATCGTGCCGCCTCGAGCTCCCGTTCCTTCCGGCGCACCTGGTCCTCAAACAGCATCTTCTTGGGGTGCACCACGTTTCCTGTCTTCCAAATTGGCTCGTCCAGCTCCGACACTCGCTTCACCTCGTTCAAGAACTGCTGTCGCTCTTCCTCCTTGTTCTTCTTGTCACGGTAGTATTGCTCGCGCAGGCTTGGCGACAACTTTGCAATCAGCTCCTCGTCCGTCGGGGTTGTCGTCTTGAGTAGCACAACACCCAGTCCCGTCACCAGCACTGCTCCAACGAGCGCCCGTCTCAGTCTGTCGTACCCCGACATTTAGATTGTGGTGGTTGGTTTGCCCAGCAGCCGCATCGCATCATTACCAGAACATCAATATTGTGTATTCATGGATCATGAGAATTAAATAAATAATACAGTGTTACTGCGGACTGCCCGGCTCTATGAGCACGGAGTCCTCGAGGCCGCCATCGTGGAGCTGGTCGGCGCCCAGTGGTGTGGTCTCCAGCGGCCTACCTGCCTTGGAGTCGATGAAAAGACTCTCCATAGCGCGGCGGATCGGATCCAGATTCGGGCTGCCATTCGGAGGGTCGCCGTTCTCGGACGAAGAGTCTGAGCTGTGCGACGCTCCAGGGAACTCGGCGACGCCAGTACCACGCCCAAACGTCAGAACGTGCACATCAATGGGTAGACCAAACTCCTTGATCGCCTGGAACTGGCGGGCCTCCATGCTGGAGAAGGTGGCCAGCGTGATCCGTCGATCCTCATGGATCAGGCCGGTAGGTGCACTCGTTTCGATCTCAAAGTAACTTAGGGGGTCAGAGGGGGTGCGGGCGTCATCCGAAGCCTTCTCCACCGCAGCTGCCTCCGCGCCACCCCAATCCACCACCGGCGACATAGGCACGTCGAACTTCCACACACTCTCCACATTCATGAGATCCAGCACGCGCAGATAGGTTCCCATGTTCAGCAGCACGGATGTGAAACGAGTGGAACCTTGTGATGCTCCTGCATCCGCCAGCACAGACGCCGGGGCCATGGCGACAGATTGGATACCCCAATGACTCAGCTTCCACAGCTTTGGACTGCCATCCACCTCAAAGTACTGTCGCCGCTCGAACCAATGTAATGACCCGTGCTCCGCAGTAAATACGCCCAAGCCCCGATTGTAACTCCATAGGATCTTGCTAACTGTCGCCGGAGTCTTGCCACGCACGTATTTGCCGAGCACCTTGACCTCTGCAGGAACAAACGTGAGATCGTAGGTGTATATCTGATCTCCTTTTGCCGAGGCGGTGGCTATGGCACAGTCGTGCGTACACAACGAAATATGGCTCAGACCATTGACAGGTGTGAACGTGCAGAGGATACTGTCACTAACCAGGTCAAGCACCTGCACGGTCATGTTGCTCGTGTCCGGGAACAACAGCTTGTGGAGAGCCGCGCCAGCGTTGCCTATCGCGCTGCCGTTCGGCTGCTGCCCGGACGAGAGTCGACGACCGAGCGGTCCAGTTCCAGAGTTGGACGGCTCCTCTCTCCCGTCCATCTTGGCCATATAGTACCGTAATCCAGCCATCGACGCGTCCGACAGCGACTTGAGCGACGTGGCCGCAGTCGTGCTGAGAGTCTCCAGAACGCGGTCGAGGAGGGGACCGGACGGTGGCAGCTTAAGTGTGGTGTGGGTGCTTGTGGCTGGTGTGTTCACGGGACTGTACGCGAGCCAGCGATCCCGCACGTCGACGAGTGGCGTGCCGTCTGGTCCTAGCCCGGTCCGAAGGCCGGACCGCGGCAGCGGACGGAAATCGTTCAACGAGAACACAGTGATGAAGCCGTTCGACGCTGCCACTACCAGTCCAAATGGCGAGGTGTGCACAAAGTAGGGCGGGGGCCCGGAACTTGCAGGGGGTAGAGTTAGGGTGTGTGTCCGCGTCTTGCTCTTCCTCGCGCTCGAGTCATCAAGGGTGTCCTTGTTCTCATGAAAGCTGTGGACCTCTAGATAGACATTCTCGCGCCGGAGGACGTGTACACCGACGGAGGGCAACTTTGCGTCCGCATCTGTGGGACCCTCAATGAGCTTGGCGGCGAGTATGCGTCCCTCCACATCCTCAATCGAGCCGGCCAGCGCCAAGACGCCGCCACGGAACTGCCAGTACTGCACGGCGGAAGGATACACGAGCAGGGGGTTGCCGTGGCGCGAGTACTCCAGCTTTGGGTACACAGCACAGTACGGATCGCTCGACGTGGCGTACTGCGGGCTGCCCGAGCTGCCTCGGCGCTCGAAAGCGTCGGCCAATGGCGCCGGAGCCACGGGGGGTCCGGAGGCGGAAGCGACCCGTCCTGGCTGCTGCTTGAACGTAGTGAGGAATTTCTGCTTTGTCCACTGGGTAGCCGTGCTCAGAAGGTCGGATCCGCCCGACGGCACCCGTGTCTTGCGTATCCGGCTCCTGACGGTCCCGCCACCGGTGCCGGACGGGCCGGGGCCGGCGCTGGCGCCGGCGCCAGGGCCTGGGCCGGGGCCCGAGGCCCTGCCGTTTGGTTCGCGCTCGCCCATAGCGAGGTTGTCGAGGGGCAGTGGTGTTTGGCTTACCTGCCGGTGAGCATTGGCCTGTTATCGACTGCCTGTGTTGTTGGTCCAGGTGCCTGTTGGGCCCTCAGCGGTTCGCCGGCTGTGTGCCCCGCCCCTTCTGACTCAGCCGCCGCGCGGGCGCTGAGTCAGGCTGCGTCAGGTGCCGGTCACGTGGGGGCGGGGGGCGTGGTGTCACGTGGCGATAAGAGCAATCGCGGCGCGGGCGGGAAGGTCTGCACGTCGCGGCAATCGGCGGCAGGAGGGTTTGCAGGTCACGTGGAGATAGGCGCAGTCTGCGGCCAGACTGTCTGCAGGTCACGTGGCGATAAGCATCGTGGGTCCGCAGGTTCCATGGAAACAAGACCAAACCCGCCGCGGCCCACCGCGCCCACCCCGGGTCACGTGGAGATAGCCATTACCCGGCGCCGATAGCGCAGATTAATCAGTCGCCACTCTATGCACGCGCGACGCACGGGACCTGCAGTGCCTTATCTGTCGCGGTTGCTGTGGAAATCCCCCGACAGCGACCGCTGGCAGCACCACCACACCCCTGGAACAGCGGCACGGGCGCTCTGTCTTGCTCTGCCGTGACTGCCACGCCCGCACCGCTCTGTGGCTTTCGCATCGGACCCGCCTGTCTAGTGCTGCGCGTGCTCTCCGCCTCATGTGGGCTGGGTGCAAGGGAGTGAGCTCATACCCCCACCAACCCGCCCCGCTACAGCGACTGCGACCATAACGACCAGGTGTGGCACACGTCGGAACGGGAACCAGGCACCGTGTACGGAGCACATCCCCCACTGGACCGACACCCGGGCCTGCAGCGTCACCTCGGCTGGCTGCCACGGCCCTCTTTGTGACATCCTCCGCGCCCGCAGTACGTGGGCAACACGTCCAGGTGACAAAGAAGAGGCTCCTTTGCGACTCAACCGGCCACAGATGGAGTTTGTCAAGGCGACGGGGGGAGTCTTTTCGTTTCCAGCGAGGGACCGGCGCGACGAGCTTCAGAGCGCCGAGAGCGCCGCCTCGCTGGCGTCCCTCTCTGAGCTGAGCTACACCAGCGGCAGCGAGGCAGACGCCTACGGGCCGATGTCACCGCAGGCCGAGTCGTGGACCCCAGTCCAGCGGTGGCAGGCCGGCACACTGGTCTCCGACTCCACTCTGACCAGGAACCTGGATGACGGTGGCACGAGTCAGCTCGTGCGAAGTCCGCTGTCTCTGTTCAGCCAGGACAGCGGCAACATCGCCTCTTCGGACGACGAATATGACGACGGCAACATGACGAGCTCCGCCCTGTCCGGCTTGTCAGCGCTAGGAGACACGGGTCTAGGTCCGCCTGCTACAGCGGCTGCTGTGGCCGGTCCGCCACCGCCCGCCGCGCCCATTCCGCGGGGCCAGCAGCTTGTCATGCCACGAGTGGCGCTGCCGTCGCGGCGGCCGTTCACGGACAACGGCGTGAAACTGGGCAAGCTCAAAATACTCATAGCTGGGCCGAAAGGCGTGGGCAAGACGGACCTTATTCGGGCCATGGTGCAGACGTGTCCGGATATCGTCCACGTAGATGAGACGCCGTCGCACTCGGCCATTGACGGCGCATGGGAGGTGCACACATCTACCAAGCCGTACCCTTTCTTTTGGACCATGGGCGATGCCCAGGAAACCGACAGTATGGACCGACGGCGAGATTGTGTTACAGTCAGCACGACCGCGATCCGTTCGGACCTCAGTTCATTGGAGCGAAATATCTGTTTCGTAGATACAAGAGGTATCGACCACACCGTGGAAGGAGCCATGAATGGGGTGCTGCAGTACTTGGAAGACAGATTCAAGGAGACTGCAGACGTCGTCAATGTGGAGAGTCCGCAGGCGGTCAGTATCATGACAACCTCAGGGTCTGGATTTTCGCATGTAGACCTATGTTTCTACTGCGTGACGGGTGCTCTCGAGACTTCCGATATCGAATGTGTCCGGCGCATCGCGGAGTTCTGTCCCGTCGTACCGCTAATCACAAAGTCCGACAACCTCAGCACGCCGGAAACAGTCCGGCTCAAGGTACAGGTGTTACGACAATTGCGAGATGCTTCAGTCTCGCCATTCCTGTTTGAAACCTCAATTGACGAAGCGATTGCAGCTGGAGAACAGCTTCTCAAATCATGGGACTCGCGTGGTGCCTTGCCTGCAGAAATCAGTTCTCCAAGCTCAAGCGACGACAGTCACCTGCTGAACTCAGGTGATGAGGACTCGGGCAAACGCCCAAAACTCTCAGCGAGTGCATTATGGGAAGGGTTCGGAGTAGTGAGTACTGAGACTGGGAGCAGCGGAACCGTCACCAACAGCGCAGACATCGCGACAAGTGCGAAACCCACCCTGCAGTCGTGCAACAATGGTGGCACTTTGGCAGAAGACAAGAGCGAGTTCGAATGGAAAGATGCAGAGAACCCGATCGGTGGCCAACAATTACTGTTCCCATCAGCAGTCTCATCATCGCCCGACAGCAAGAACCCAGAAATGGTGGCAAGCGTACTCATGGCTACAGATTTCGTGCCCACTCTTGCGCCGTCCGATTTGCCGCACCTGTGTGCTTATGTGTTCTCTGAGCAGGGTTCGGCGTGGTTGCGATATCTTGCAGCCAAAAGGTTTGTGGAGTGGCGTCGCAACACCTATGCCTCAACTCTGCTGCAAGCAGAGCAGAAGCACCAATTGGTTCCGTACCGATACCCTGTGTCTTGTTACTCAAGCTCAGACAGCATCGAGTCGTACGGGAGGGCGAACACACCACCACCGCAGAGTGTGCTAGTGCACTGTGGCACAGGCACGCAAGGCTCGTTGGGTGGCATATTTATCAACTTACCGGAGAACGTGTTTGGTCATTCGAACCAGCCGCAGGCACAGAGCCACATGGCAAAGTGGATTATGGAATGCGAGTCATGGTCACGGAATGAGTACCTGCGATCAGAGACAGCATATCAGGTGTCGACTCGGGATAACGAGGCACGCCTTACAGGCTACCGTCGCAGTCCCACATCACGTCACGGCAGACGGCGGGAGGCCTACGCTCAGATGTCATCGAGCATTCTCAATTTGGATCCTCTCAATTTGAAGCGAATTTCGAAGAGGCTGCTTCAATACTCTGTTGAGGTGCTAAGCATCCTACTCGGATTGAGAGTGCTTACGGCGTGGTGCCAGACCGCTGTCACCCCTGAACTGCCAACTGTGCCTCCGGCCGAAGAGAACGATAGTGCGATACTCAATGCGCTGTCGGGACTGGGCGGTGGTTGGCAGTCTTTGTCTGTATGAGAGCCCATGAATAATCTATTCTACAGTAAACTGTGTGTACTCACCGTACACTTCATGCTTGATGTCGTTGAGGAGATAGCCCCTTTCGGACCCAAATCCGAAAGCATTCTCAATTACAGTGTCCGACGCCATGGTTGATGTGCTTTCGTAGTGCTCTTGTGGCTTCGCGCATTCCACCGTGACTGTGACTTTGTCACTTGTGAGCTCAAGTGGCGTCTGGCCTCCGGGCCTTTCGCCGCTGTTGACAAAGACACCGTAAAACTCGACCATCTCACCCTTTTTGAGCGATGCCTCTGGGTCGAGAACAAGAAGCTCGGCGCGTGACCCCCAACTGCCGCCGCCGGCAAGCACTTTGTACCGATTGGCCACCCGACTGTCTGCTCCCTTGACAACAGCAAACACCTTTGTTTCTTTGTCCGGGCGTTCAAGGAGCACAGGGGACTGTTCTAGAAATAAAGCAGCCGACTTGTTGTTGATGGTCTTGATGATATTGTCGCGGCAGCTCGTGATGACCAGCGGCTCAGAGCGTTCACCAGGCCAGAGCGGCTCTAGCGGAGCAGCGTTTTTCTGAGTCGCGACCCTCAGATCACTAGGAAAGCCCACCGCTAGGGATGTCAGAAGGGGAGACGGGGAGCCTTGCTCATTGTAGAGTATAGTAGCCTGTGTGCCGGTTACAAAATATGTGTTGGCGGCAGGGAGAACGATGGTAGCTGGGGAAGGAGCGGCAAATTTGAGGCACAGAAAGGCGTTGCTCGGGTGCCAATTGACGCGGCCCACAGAGAGACCCCGGTCGTTTTTATGTGGGTCACTTGCTTCGCTGTCATCCAGTGCATTGGCGTCGGACAATTGGAAACGGCCTCCTCGGAGCCAGAGCTCGGAAATGGCGTTCCGCTCGCCTGACGGCACTGTGTCGACGACGGCTGCGACCCGTTGAATTGCCGTGTTGGCGTGCAGCACATAGTCGGTGAGGCCGGCGGCATGCTCGGGGGTGGCGAGCACCAGCACTGCCGTGACGTCGTCTGCCGGAGGACGGCTGAGGAGCTCCTGGAGCGACGCGGTCGGGTTGATGGTGGTCCGGAGCGATGCGGTGGTGAGGAGCCGCGAATGCGTGCCACAGCCCACTGGGCGTCGCGGTACGGTGGCAAGCGGCGTACGCCACGCAGCCCGCACGGCCTGCCGCCAGTGCGCTCGCAATATCATGGAGGTGACGTCGGGATGCTCGTCTGAGGTTGGTGAAGAGTGATTTGCCTGATTCGGTGCGGATGCAGATGGATATGCCTGATTCGGCGGGAGTAGATTAGCCTGATTTGGAACAGCGGGCCGGCGTAGATTAGCCTCATACGACCGGCGTAGATTAGCCCGATTGGAACCACCGGCCATTAGACCGCCAGCGTAGATTAGCCTGATTCGGAGGGGCCAGAGCCCGAGGGCCACGGCGTTGCCACTGGCAGCTCGCACGGCGGTGCCGGGACGCCGTGCGTCGGGTGGTGGCCTGTGGAGGTCGGCACCCCAGCACCGGAGACGGGACGGTGCGGTGGTCTGTGCCTCGTGTCGCCTTGCCCACCGCCTGCGGTGCGCCGTTGCACCTGTGGGGGCCCCTTGCTACGTCATGCCGGGGCGCACGCACCCGGGTTCGCGTAGGCTCGGCCCGGTTCGCGCGGATGGCGGGCGTGGCAACGCCAGGCGGAGACCAGGCCCGTTTAGCGTAGACGTGCGGCTACGCCGACGGCGATCCTGTTCCGGCTCGGACGTGCCCTCTGAAACAGCAGGCCAGAGCCGTCCAGCCGACGATTCCGAGCCTCTTATGGCCGGATCGGATAAACAGCGACCATGCGCGGGTGAGTGCAGGGCGCACGAAACGGGGAAAGCGAAGAGAAGGAGCAGGTGGCCGGGCAGCCCCGGCGTCGGTCTGGCAGGAGCCCAGACAAGCCCGTAGCAGCGTAGACCCACTGGCGTCCCAGCTCCGTCCACCATTACTCGCTCTTTCTCGGGCACCAGCCCCCCACACCGCCAGCACTGGGAGGTGCTACGCCCTGCATTCGGGGGAACATCAGAGTCGAACCACCACACACACACCCAAAAACACACACGAAATGGCGGAGGGGACATGAGGAAACTGAACATCGGGATCAGGCAGCAGTTCATCGCGCTGGTGGTGCTGGTGACCGTGCTGTCGCTGGCCATCATAGCCGTGGTGTCCGGGGTCTACAACGGCAACTATGTGCTCCGCATCCAGGCAGAACGGCTCAAGGTCGTGTCCATGCTCAAGAGCGCCCAGGTGGAGCAGGCCTTCAACATGATATACTACCAGACCTACTGGATCACCACCCGCGAGCCCCTCCAGCTCGCTCTCACCCGCTACCGCGCCGGCAACCACTCGGACGCAAACTGGGTAGACGTCCGCGAGTCGCTCCAGCCCACCCTCGACGCGTCTGACGTCCTGCTCATCTCTGCCATCTACGACCTCGACTTCAACAAGGTATGCATCATCTCCAGCAACTACACTCAGGTCGATCTCACCCCTTTCTCCAGCGTCTCCGGTCCGCTCTTCCCCCTGACCTACTACAAGAACAGAAATGAGTCTCCGCCAGGCACGCTCGGGTCTCTCGGCGGCCTTGTGTCGCGCACCGTGGAGAGCAACGGGGCGTATTTCATCTCCCTGAGCCTTCCCATCCTCGGGAACTCCTCTGTCCTCGTCAACACCCCGAGCCTCTCAGGCTATCTGACGGTTGCCATACAGGCCACTACGTTCGAGGAGATCATCAACGACAAGACTGGTATCGAGGGAGCAGGCCAGATGGTGCTGGTCGGCAGCCGTCCCGAGGACGCGCGAGCAGACATAAAGGACTATTACTACGTCCTCCCCCCGACGGGAGAGAAGAGGCTGCCCGGACCGAACCCCATTGGCACGTACCCGGCGGCCGAGAAGGCGCTCGTCTACAATGAGAGCGGCTACCAGCTGCGCAGCCACAAGGGTGACAAAAAGCTTTCCGTGGGATACTCACCTACGGATGTGCAGTTTGCAAACTGGGCCGCCATCGTCGAAGAGCCGCAGTCCGAGGTATATTCGCCCATCAACACGCTGCGGAATATCATTCTCGCAACTGGCTTCTCGCTAGCTGCGTTCGTGCTGATAGTCACCATACCTGTGGCCCATTTTGCTGTCCGCCCTATTGCGAAGCTGCGCGCAGCTACAGAGGAGGCCACAGCTTTCCGAAAGCAACGCGAGGCACAGGGCTGTGGTCTCGTGGGTAGGACACACAGTGACCCCCCAGATGGACCTCACGGCCCGGACGGAACGAGCGGATTCGGCACCGCAGGACGAGGCTCATGGCGCGAAAGCTTGTGGGGGGTGTTCCGCAGACGCAAGCAGCATCGAGCAGGGGCTATCGCAGCTGGAAAGGCAGAGCACGGCGAGCGTTTGACGCAATTTGAATCAGCCAGTGCGAATTTCCGAATACCTGGTCGTGTCGACCACCGGGTGAGATTTTTGCGCGACGAACTTTCGGAACTCACTGAGAACTTCAATCGCATGACCGATGAGCTCGATCGGCAGTACACACATCTCGAAGATCGAGTCGAGGAGCGAACACGAGAGCTTCAGACGGCAAAAGTCCAGGCAGAGTCTGCCAATGAAGCTAAATCACTGTTCATTGCCAACATTACCCACGAGCTGCGGACCCCTTTGAACGGCATTCTGGGCATGACAGCTGTTTCATTGACTGAAACCGACGCATCCAAGATTCGAAACTATCTTGGGGTCATTTACAAGTCTGGCCAGCTCCTGCTTCATCTTTTGACTGATTTGCTGACGTTTTCGAAAAATCAAATCGGCCACATGCGACTGGATGAAAAAGAGTTTGTCATTGAGGACATATTGTCACAGCTTCGCGCCATCTTCACCAAGCAAGCCGCCGATAAAGGAGTCAGCCTAACCCTTGACGTCCACCCGGATTGGGTGACTGGAGTGGTACTGTATGGTGACTCTTCTCGTGTGCTTCAAGTCATCATCAACTTGATAAGCAATGCCCTGAAATTCACTCCGAAGCACGGAGCTGTTGCGTTCTCCATCCGCTGCATCGGTGAGTTTGACCCTGCCGCGACTGCAAATGAAGGCAATGAGCGTCTCTGTGTGCTGCCCGACTCGACCAGCAATCCATTTCGCCGCGACGGGCGTGAAGCAATGCTTCCCACAACTTCGGGGGCATTGAGCACACCTGAAGAGGAAAAGATACTCGACTTGGGCGTGGCAGAAACTCCAGGGACCGTAACCCAGAACGGAGCTGCTTCTGCAACTCCACGGGCTCCGGCCGCTCGCACTCCAACGACACCACGGGACCCGCCACCGACACCACTGAGTGCTTTCGTAAAGCCATCGCCGCTCGTGCGAAACCTGTCATATCACAAGCCGGGCACCGCGACTGCAAAGACCATGGTGTTTGAATTTGAGGTCCAGGACAATGGCCCGGGTATTGCTCAGCATCTACAAAGTCAAGTGTTCGAGCCATTCATGCAGGGTGACCAGGCTCTATCGAAAAAGTATGGTGGCGCTGGACTTGGCCTCTCAATTTGTCGACAGCTGGCGACAATGATGGGTGGCTTCATGGCTCTCAAGTCCGATGTCGGTATCGGCTCTATGTTCACGCTTCAGATCCCTCTAGTGGTTCAGAACAATCCGACTATCACTAGTCGCAATTCCAGTGTCAATGGGTGGCAAGTACCTGCCAAGGACGGTGGGACAAGCGGTTCCGACTCTGTCAGCCGCGATGACAGTAGCATCAGTGACAACATCGGATTGACTGGCCTGCTGGACAGCAGCGAATCATCAGTGTATGTGGACACTTCGGCGATATCCGGTGCCGGGGTTGCTCAAGATGGAGACACGCCAGGCCAGGCACGAGTCTTGGTAGCGGAAGACAATGGCGTCAATCGGGAGGTAATACAGCGAATGCTGCATCTGGAAGGCATCACAAACGTCACGCTGGTCGAGGACGGTGAAGCGGCAGTAACAGCAGTAGCAACTGCGATGGCAGAGGGCCGTCACTTCGACGTTATATTTATGGATGTGCAGATGCCACGCATGGACGGCATGGCTGCGACCCGGCACATCCGCGATGAGTTATGCTACACGCACCCTATTGTGGCGCTGACGGCGATGGGCGACGACGCCGACACCCAGCAAGAATGTGTCACGGCGGGCATGACGGGTTTCCTCTCGAAACCTATGCGTCGATCCCAACTCCAGGAGGTGTTACAAAAGTTTCTTCGAGTGAATTTGTCTGGGGCTTCGGCCGCAGGCTCGCATTAACAAACATTGTACTATAGACGTATTTACACTAATGAGAGCATTTTGAAGAATGTTGATTTATTGGAGCTGACCAAGCCCGAATCGTCGCAGTATCGTAGTGAGTTTGTTGCGTCACCCCGGCACCACCGTCTTTGCCACCTGAGCGCGTCAACACTCTGGTCCCTACCGCGAGTGTTCTGTTCAATGTTATTTTGGCTCACAGGGGCGACGCTTCTTGAACAACTGCAGTTGGCTATGATCGCTATCTCATACTCAAGTCTAGTAATCGGGTTGCCGAACTCACCACGCTCTGACTGCACGCCGAAGATTGCGCTTCGAGTCATCGACTTGCTGATTACACAGTTCGGACTTGAAGATCTGGCAGAGACCACTCGAGTAATGCTATGAGCTTAGTGATTAAGGCTGGACACGCATTATGCCGTGACTAGAGTCAGCTTCAAACTTCAAGAGCATGAATTCTCCTCTCAAAGCTAATCTTGACTGGAATTGAATATGAATGTACTTAGAATGAGAAATTTTGCGAAGATCGGCACCAGCTCAATGGGCATAGATCTCACATCATCAAACATTGCTCACGCAACTGTTATCTTCCTTGATCGAAGTAGACGTGTCTGAGTGGTAATGATGTGAAGTCAGCGCCGGAGCGAACAGCAATCTGAAATGCGTGTACTTCGAAAGTGAGTAGTGTCCCAAGCCGCGCATTGAGTCCAGACGTGGAAGCCGGCGGAATAACTCTCCTTATGCCTTTCCTCTAAGGCCATGTTTGTGGTGCCCCGTAACCTGACAGGCTTGGTGGACGAGGCTCTATGGTACGCAGCCATCTCGACTTTCTTCTACTACTCTCTGCCACTAACTTGTGTTCAGGGCATTTCTATGCTTGATTGGCTCTATACGTCTGCTTCAAGCTCGAAGAGGGCGATAGATTGGCAAGAACCCTGGCTAATTGAGGTTTTTTGAGCCGGCATCCATGAACGCCGAATTTGAAGTATGCGCGCCTTACAGATTGAAATATCATGGAGATGGTCCATCTTGTCCCACACTCAATTTCAGTCTAGACAGGCAAGCGGTTATCGGGAGGCTGCTCAAAGACGCCCTATGGAATCACCGTCGTAGCGAAGGAATTCGGGTGACGATTTGTAGGGCACTTGGTCTATATGCTGTTATCCCTCTATCTTTACAACACATCGAGCGAAATTAGGGCACGCGAAGCCAGTTTGGGCCTTGCGGTGCTGACCAACTGAGTTGTCATTTGCTGCGTGGCGAGACGCTTTCGTAAAGATAGCATTGCCAAGCTCTGAGACTGGCGCGTTGTTGCATGCTTCGAGCCGTGGAATTAGTGGCACAGATTCATTGTTGACTTGATTGAGCAATCCATTGAGGTAGTCTTTTTGCTCCGCACCAGGCCGAGCCAGTTAGGCCAATCAGTGGCGACCGTGTTACAAATGTCGATGTTACCTATGGGCACACGAACGCCGTGCGCAGGTAGGTCGACAAAGCGACAGGTTCAAGTTCAGCAACATTCTACAATGGTCGGCAGAAGTACAGCCCGCTACCATGCATTTCGCCACCAGTCGCTTTACAGGCACAACAATGTTGCCCGTCAAAGGAATAATGGATGCCATGGTCTTTGGACCGAGGTATGGAGCCCACATTAGCCTATTGGAGGTTATCCTGGCCTAGGGGACTTACACGAGATGGGCGTGAGTTCAGTGCCATGCTCAAGGCTACAATGCACCAGCGACCAGAACCAGGTGAACATTTGAAAGCGCAACGTAGGAAATCACGTCTACTGCGTCGAACAAATGAGAGCAGCCACCAAGTGTTGTCGCAGTGAGAACAGCCCCCGAGGCGCCACGACGCAGAGAGCAATCTGGTTGGTCGTCAGATTATATTTATACATACAACATCGCAGCAAACCACTATTTGAGCTTCTTCTTGGGGCGCAGCTGGTTGGTATGGCCGCACTTCTTCTTTCTGCAGTTGGTGGCACGGGGCGGCAGACGAGCGTAGCATTTGCGGCAGATCATCTTGTCGCAGTTATACTTGGAGGCCAGCACCTTGAGCGAGGGCTCAATGACACCACCGCGGAGACGGAGCACCAGGTGGAGTGTGGACTCCTTCTGGATGTTGTAGTCGGAGAGGGTGCGGCCGTCTTCGAGCTGCTTGCCGGCGAAGATCAGACGCTGCTGGTCGGGGGGAATGCCCTCCTTGTCCTGGATCTTGCTCTTGACATTGTCGATAGTGTCCGAAGACTCCACCTCGAGGGTGATAGCTGTGTTAGTGCCTGCCCTAGGTGTCGGATTGTCGGATTGGTGGCGCTCGTTCGTTCGGCTTTGCCAGAGCGTGCCAGCAGTTCGTGGAAGGGTCCCAAATGCTGCTCCTAGCCGTGTTCAGCGGCCTGAGGACGGCCTCCTTCGTGGTCACAGCCGTCGGCACAGCCATCGCAGGTTCCGGACGGCGAGTCGCGAGGCTCACGGACGCGCCGCCGGGCGTCGCGGGCCGCTCAGTACTCACTCTTGCCTGTAAGGGTCTTGACGAAAATCTGCATCGTTGAGGTGTGGTGAAGCCAACGGTGACGCCTCTGAAATTTCGTGATCCTACACGGGCGCTCACAACCGCTGGGGTCACTCGTGCGCGCCGCACGGGCGTGTGACTGCTTTTTTACGAAACGGGAAGACAGCGAGATTCCAAAAATAAACCCCGCGCAACATGCGCGTGAAACTTCACCGATCCGTCGCCAGGGGTTGCAAGGCACTTGCCACAGACACGCGGGTGGTTGCAGGGCAATGCGAGCCGGCACGGCTTTGCAAAAGCGTAGACATTAATTTCCGGCGGCCGCAGCGACCAGTCGCTGGTGGCCAGTGCTGGCTGCACGCCCTGCCTGGCCGCTGGCCCGCCGCCTCGGCGTCCCTCCTCCCTTCACTCTCGCGCCAGAGCGGATCCTGGGAGGCGCCGGTGGTGACTACGGGTGGAAGTCGCGCGATCGCGCCCTTCTGCGCTTCTACCTGGCCGCAAAGTATTGGAAACT
>JANJPH010000194.1:0-19762 GCA_030407195.1 [Candida] tunisiensis
GATATTTGTAGAATCCGAACACAAAAATCCCGACCCCTCCAAGAATAATGGGCACTATGACGTTCCAGGACTTCCATGGGAACATAGTCCCTCCGAGGGATACGCCAAGCAGAAGCGATGTACATGCCATGGTGAACCACACGGCGCCGATGTAGTCGATCTTCTTAAGCCTTGACCTGAGCGATGCCCTCTCAAGATCCATATCAAACGTCAGTGGCACCAAGACCAGACCGAGACCGCAGAACGGAAGGTTGATGTAGAACACCCAGCGCCAAGTGACGTTTGAAGTGAAGCCGCCACCCAGGATAGGGCCGATGACGGTGCCGAGAGACCACATCATGCCGAGGAAACCGAAGTACTTCCCTCTTTCTCGAAGGGGCACGAGATCAGTGATAACAACTTCTGTCAAAGCAAGAAGTCCACCACCGCCCACACCTTGGATGGATCTTCCAGCAAGGAGGACATCAAAGTTGTTTGCCACCCCACCCATGATGGCACCGACGGTGAAGAAGATGACAGAGATGATGATCATCACCTTGCGTCCGAAAATCTCAGACAGCGATGCCAAGGGGGGCTGGAACACTGCTGATGTCAACAGGAACGAGGAACCGGCCCACATGCCTTTAAGTGTCGTGCCTTTGAGGTCGTGAGTGATCTGTGGGATCGCCGTTGAAATTGATGTGGCGTCGACTGCTGCGACCAGTGTCAACAACATGAGTGTTCCCATGACGGCAAAGAACCGCGCAGAGGGTTTGAAAACTTCTATTTCGTCATTGGGAGACTTTGCCTCGTCGGCGATGGTCCCATCGTCACTGCCGTTTTCGAGGGGAATAGTTCGAAACGTCTCCTCCACCTTCTCTGCTTCCAATTCGTCCAAGGGCAGCTTGGTGCCCGTTTGTGTTGGTGTTTCTAGGGCCATTATTGTATTTGGAGTCGCACTAGTCTACAGAAACCCTTTGCCACTAGGTGAACAGAGAGCCATTTATATGATTCTACGGCGGACGACTAACTCCGTACGCCGGGGCCGCCTCACGGGCCTCAAGGCTCTCACGGACCAACTCGTATTCGTATCCCGGACCAATTATTAGGGGAGATGAGGACGGCATGCCCAGTCAGTGCCATCGGCAATGACATACATGCCCGTTTCAGCGTCATCTGCGGCGCGCTCCACGGACTCATTCCCGCCGACGGACGAATATCTCTCCGCGCCGGGCCCAAAATTGTTCCATGCGTGACGCATGACTATTGACGGGCACATGAGTTTCTCCGGGACATCGGTCACGTGCCTTTTTGTCACGGTTAAGCGCCGCGCGCGATTCGCTCGTAAACGTGCATCCGGTGGAGCCGGCACGTGACTGCTCACACTCGCCCCTGAACGTGGAGCGGAGGACAGCGGTCAACGAGGTATTTTGTTAACTCCGGCCTGACCCGTTCAGGGGAAGCTCTTTGCAATGTCTCGGGGTTTGGCCGCTCGTTACATTGTCTCGGGCCTAGTGGCCTTAGAGCCGGCGCTTTTGCCGCTCCAGCTATCTGACAATGTGCACCCCTTAGCCACTGTCACGCCATATTTCGTCGAAACAGAGAAAAAAAAATGCATATCTCGGGCCTAGTAGCACGTATCGAGGCTGCCTTAGTACCATGAAAAGCACAAGTACGGCTGTGACTGCATGACTGCGACTAAACGAACAAAGAAGTAGACTCGATGAGGTTCATTTTCATTATGTCAGGCCTCGGGGGTTAATGCCGGCGACCATGCCGATGTCGTAGTTCGACCAGCTCGTATATCGCTGATTCAGCTTTAGACAAGCTGCCTTGCAACGAAGTAGGCGCTAAGGAAGCCGCCGAGCCACTTCAGGCCGTTCGCGCCGTTGAAGATGGCAGAGATGAGGCCAGGTCCAGGGCAGGTACCCGTCATGCCCCAGCCGATGCCAAAGAGGACGTTACCGAGCAGCATGCGGCCAGTGATGTCCTTTGCAGTGGGCAGCTCGAACTTGTCGACCAGACCGGGCTTACCACTGAAACCCTTCTGAACGATGTGAATCAGGTTGGGGAGCACAGCAAAGATCATCACAGCCAATAGAGACGGATCGAACTTGGGAGGCACGGCCGCCAGGAAACCGAGCGTCTTGGACGGCGAGGCGAGCCCAGAAACGAGCAAGCCGAGGCCGAAGGACACACCAGCGACAAGCGAGGTGACGGCTTGCGAGCGCACTCTGGGAAGGACAAGCTTAGTCACAGCAGCCTGGGCCGCAAGTATGCCCAGCAGCGTCAGGAACTCGTTCTGCGAGGGAAGCACGAGGGTGTGGCATGGCTTGGTTCCGCAGGACGGGATGGTGTTGAGCACGCGCGCCGTGATCATTGCGACAGAGGAGAAGACCATAGTGGCCGCGAGGGAGCGCTTGGACTGACGCGAGAGGCCACACAGCATGTGTCCCGAGGTGCAGCCGCTGCCGATGTAGGTGCCGGCGCCCGTGAGGATGCCTGCGATGAGGGTAGTCCAGTCTCCAAACGGCGCCTGCGCCGCTACCGGGGCGTAGGCGGGCACGTAGGCAGGGAAGAAGGTGGCCACCAGGGCGCAGCTGAGGCCCATGCCCAGCACGACCGGGACGTTGAATATTGACGGGTTGAACACCGAATTGTAGATGATGCTTGACGCACCGAGTACACGGCCGTTCTGGAAAAGGAAAGAGTCCGTCGAGAGGTGCAGCAGCACCGCGCCTATTGATGCTTGTACCGGGGTGAACATGGTGTTTGTTTTGTGCCGGCTAGTGTCCGGTCGATGGCGTCTTTTATAGGCGATGGCATGCCATCACTAGCCACAGTTCTGGAAGGCACGGTTGCGGCGGCGACTGCAGGGCGCTGCAGCAGGGCACACAAAACGGCGGGAGGCGTTCGGCCGGCCTGCTTCCGATGCATGCTGGCGTGTGGCTAGACCGGCGGTGCTCGCCACGTCTTACTCAGCACTAGCCACGGAGCCGGTGGGCCGAGCCACGTGACCCCGGGGAGCGGGTCTGGAACATGGCCGGTCGGGAGACGCCGTGCCGTGGCCCCGGTCAACGGCCGCCCATAAATATGTCCTCTGGCAGGGGACCCTGCCGTGCTGCCCAGGGACGGTTGCTGTGTGGCCCATCGGCTGCCATGCGCCCGGACGGGCGAGGACTGCAAAATGGGCAGGGCCCGGGAGAGCATTGTAGAACAGGGAGCAGAGGTCAGGGCCCGGGAGAGCACTGTGGAAAAGGGGGCAGAGGACAGGACCCAGGAGAGCACTGCAGAGGAGGGGCCCGAGGGACCCGAGCGGAGGGGGCCGAAAACAGCCCGAGGGAGCAGGCAGACGTGGTTCCGCACGAGGAGTCCCCGCACGGGCCCCAACAACGGTCGGAACGCGCGGCCGGCGGGCCTGGATAGACAGCGGTACTTCGCTGGACCGGGACTGCCGATGGTCATCGTACAGGACCCTGCCTGGTTCCGCTACGGTGTTTCAACGGAGAAATGTGGGGTAAATGTCATCGGACGGAACCTCTGGTTCCGCCCAGTGTGGGGTAGCTGATGCTGAGGGCCGTCGGCAGGCCGTCGTGGTTCCGCTTGGTGCTTGAAATGGGATGGGCGGCATATGAGGAGCCATTGAAGGCCCTCTGGTCAATGGAGACCAGGCCCGGCAATAGCGCGGCTGCCGCTTGGCCGCATGGCGCCAGCGGAACGCCAGTGTCACGGCCAGTCACGTCCCACCTTCCCTCAGGGGCACAGAGGGGCTGATCCCCCATGGCCTGCATGTCAACGTGCGCTGTGGCAGGCACGCGGGGTACCCCACAAGGGGCGCCGTGCAATTCCGCGCTCCGTATTTGGCTGCTTTGGCGGGCCTAACAGCGGGACGTGGACTGGATTGAGACATCGCGCGTGACGATAACGCACGGTCTGCGCTATCGGCAGCTGGGCCCGGGCGACAGCCTCGGCCGTCTTGCTCGCAGCAGCGAGGGCTGCAGCACGAGGACGTGTTGCAAAGTGGCTTGCAGGTCCGTCGGAGCCACAGTGGCCCGGCGGCACTGGAGGCGGCTGGAGGCTGGCCGGCTGCCGCCGTCGCCTCTACCGTCGCCGTCGCCGGCCGGACGGGCCCAAACCGCCCCCGCTGTAGGCTCGTGGCCACCCCGGCGCATCCGTGGTGGCTGCAGGCCTAGCGCTACAGAAAAAACAAAAGAAAAAAAACCATGGGCGTGCGAACGACCCCCGCCGCTCTGGCCCAGCATTGCTCCAGCAGAGGGATCATGCCTCGCAGCCTGGACAGGGTTGTTGGCGGCACGTCGCCTGGCTAATCGGCCGGGTGGCATTCGCGGACGCGAGCGCCGGCGGCGCAAAAGCAAAATGTCTCACGGCCGATCTAGCATCGATGTAAGCTACGTTCGTTAAATTAACAGGCGGCCGTGGTGTGCGCGACCGGGGACGGCCTGCGCACCCAGGTGGTCACAACACGGGGAACGCGGTCGAGGGGCGCGGAACGGACCTGTCGGTGCGAAAATACCCACGAGGATCCCATATTTAAACTGTCCTCTGCTCTCCTCGGCTCGGGCCTGCCATCCCATTCACACCACTGCTACAATGGTCGCCGCTCGGACAGGCGTCCCCACCGACGCCGAGGTCAAGGCCCTCGAGGCCAGCCTCGACGTCGAAATCGTCCCCGGAACCGAGGTCATGAGAGACGTCGGCCACATCCACTTTGTCCAGTCTGGCAAGAACGTGCTCGTCCCCCAGCCCGACGACGACCCCTCAGACCCGCTCAACTGGAACAGAACCTGGAAGGTCATCATGATGATTGGACAGTTCTTAACCACCTTCACGGCTCTCCTCGGGCCCTTCGCCATCTCGCCGCAGACCCCTTACTACATGGAGGAATACAACAGATCCGAGCCCGACGTGCTTCTCTTCACCGGCATATTCGTGCTTATCATCGGCCTGGCCGCATTTGTCTGGGTGCCCATTGCCGTGCGCTGGGGCCGTCGCCCCACTATCCTCGGCACAATGATCTTCGGGCTCGCAGTGAGCCTGTGGCGCGCCAATGCAAACTCTTACCAGAGCATGTACAGCGCCTCCGGCGTAAACGGCATCAGCGGTGCCACCTCACAGACCCTCCCGCCCCTTATCATCTGCGACGTCATGTTCCTGCACGAGCGCGGCCGCTGGATGGTGTTCTACACCTGGACGCTGTTCTTCGCTCTGCTCATCGGCCCCGTCATTTCTGGCAGCATGACTGAGAAGTACGGCTGGCGCTCTTTCTGGTGGCTCAACGTGGGCCTGCACGTCTTCTGCCTGGCCTGGATCGCGTTCCTTCACCCTGAGACCAAATGGCCTCGCAACAAGACCATGCTAATGGGACAGAGCGCAACCAGCCCAGAGTCATCCGTGGCCACGCCGGTGGAGGAGAAGCCGGCTGTTGCGCATGACCCTGACGCTCCTAGCCCCTACATGGCAGATGAGGCAGCCGTGGCTGACGCGACAGCTGGGCCCATTGACAACGTCAAGAGCGTGCACCACGTGGACAGGTTCTTGCGCAAGGGCAGGCCCAAGAAGAACCAGTTCGGACTGGTCACCACAGACTCTTACACGTCTCAAACAAGCGTGTTCCTGAGGCAGATCCTCGTGCCCCTGCGCATGTTCACCTACCCCATCATTCTATGGGCCGGCTTTCTATACAGTTTCACAGCGACTTGCTTCCTTCTGCTCAACGTGACGCAATCCATGGTGTTTGCGGCGGAACCCTACAACTTCAGCAGCAGTTCGGTCGGCTACACCAACTTTGCAACTCTTGTTGGCGCGACTATCGGGTTGGCTACGGCTGGGCCTTTCTCGGATTGGGTGGCCCACAAGATGACGATTCGAAACGGTGGTGTTCGTGAGCCGGAGATGCGTCTGCTGGCTCTCATACCGTTTGTGTGCTGCACTACGGTCGGTCTCTTTGTGCTTGCATACGGTTATCAGCAGAAGTGGCGGTGGGAGCTCCTCATGGTTTTCGGCTTTGGTCTGATTGGCTTGCAGACGACGTCAGTAACAGGCATTTGCATCACCTACGCTGTCGATAGCTACAAGAGAGTTGCTGGAGAGGTGTTCTTGTTTGCAAGTCTTGTGAAGGACCTTTGGGGGTACGGCAACTTCAAATTCATGCCGGAGTGGATGCTGAACGTTGGGTTCATCGGCCCGTTTATGCTGACGTGGGCCTTGTTCATGTTTACGGCTCTTTGGGCCATTCCCCTCTACTTCTGGGGTAAGAAGCTCCGCCGGCTTACGAAAGACTCATTTATGCACACTCTGTAACCTGAATGTACTTGGCGTTTTTTATGTCCCCGCGAAGTCAGCACCTCGCCTGGCACCCTTGAACACAGCTCATGTCACACCCAGACAGAAACATTGCAATGAAAGACGTCGACGTGCCAACCGAACAATTGAGGTTACGTCGTGTTCCATTCCGCTGCTGCAGGTCCCCGCACTTACTGCAGGTCATATGCAACAGCGGAATTCGAGCGCGGAATTCAGGCCTGGCTGGCCGGACGAACCCCACCTTGGCCAAATGAATTCATTTCCGAGTGGATTGGGAGCCGGCGCCTCGTAATTCCGAGCCACAGCAGTATTTGTACTGTGTAGCCCCCCATCTGGATCTCGTCAGTAGGAATAGGAGCGCGAAAAAAATATGATGTCACTCAAGGGAAAAGTCGCTCTCGTCACTGGCGGGAGTGCCGGCCTCGGCGCGACCATTGTCAAAAGGCTGGCATTGGAAGGCTGTCATGTTGCAATCAACTTCGCGTCCAGCAGGGACCGGGCGGACGCTCTTGCACGCGAAGTGAGCGGATCCGATGTTAGAGCGATTGTGGTTCAGGGCGATGTGGCAAGCGATCAAGTGTGCCGCAACATTGTTGAAACCACTGTTGCACAACTCGGAAGGCTGGACTTTGTGTTCTCGAATGCCGGCTGGACTCGCATCATCAACTTTGCAGACTTAGACAAAGTCGAAGATAACGAGTAAGTGCAGCATTTTCGCGCGTTTCAGGGGGGATCGTGGGTTAACGCAGTTTGGACAGGTGTTTTGGGGTGAACGTGAAGTCGCATTTCTATCTCTTCCGGGCGGCCAAACCCTATCTAGAGAAGAACGATGAGGGCGGCAGCTTTGTGGTGACGGCATCGGCAGCGGGTCTCAAAGTGGGAGGATCAAGCATTCCCTATTCCGTCACGAAGGCCGCTTCCATCCAGCTGGTCAAGTGCCTGGCGAAGGCGCACGGACCAAACGTGCGCGTCAACGCGGTGTGCCCAGGCCTGCTGCTGACAGAGGTGAGTCAAGCTAGGTCCCCGATCGTCTGCGACGACTGACAACTAACACAGTGGGGCCAGAAATTCGGTCCAGAACGGATCGCCAAGGTCGAGAGCAACTTGCCTCTCAAGAAGACATGTACGCTTGAGGACACTGCCGAGATATTCCTTTCGGTGGCAAGAAATCGCAGCATGACAGCTGCGGTCGTATCTGTAGACAGTGGTATGTCGGTCATGTAATTTACAATAAGAACATCCTGGGCTTCATGCAGCGCACGCAGGCTTGCTCAGCCGAGGGTAGATCGACGTGTGTCGCAAAAGTTAAGGGGGGCATGGGGTCAAAGCGCTACACATTTTCGGCGTTGCGCATGCCGTTGGCAAAGGGTTCCAATCGGGGCGAGGGAGAAAAAAGCGAATCAGAGACTGTTCTACAGGCTTTTTCAAGGCAGCACAGCCCTGAGATGTAGTGACGACGACGATCGTCTGGCCATCCCATCCTGTCTTGGCTGCAGTAGTGTCCCAATGCACCCTGTGGACAGGCAGGCAGGACGAGGGTTGTTGGCTAGTGAGACCGCCCTGTTTTTTTGCTGCAATGCCAGGCAACCATAAGCGGGCACGCCGCGCGCAGCTTTTTGCCAGTGGTGAGGCTAGGCGAGGCGTGTCGCATGGAAACCGTGGCGTGTACGGTCGGCCGTTATTGGCCGCGTTGTATTGTCGACTAGGGTCCCATTGTGACCCATTAGTGCCCTCTGCACAACCGAAGCCCGGCCAAGGGTGCACGCACAGGCGACGTACCTTGGCTGCAGACTCCAGAGAGCGAGACGCTGATTCGACAGCTGCCACACGCCAGCCTCTTGTGACTCACTCACGGACATCATGTCTTACCGCCGGCTACACTCTAGACTTTCGTTTTCAAGGCTGCCCGCAGCTCTTGGCCGGGAACAGATTTTTACGTGTGCCAGGTTGCTTTTTGCCTTGTCCCACTTTAGTCAACCTTAGTGTAACCTGCACGACACAGCAGGAAGCTCTCAGGACAGAACAGTGCGGGGGTCCCGAACGTCTCTTGCCTCGCCTGCGACAAAAAAACTCGCCCGGAGACACCCATGCCATCGTCTGCGGCGACAACACGCCTCTAGGGACCTCGTGTCGCGCCTCTTATCTGGACGGAACCGCTGCCTGGCTGCGACACCCTGGATCACAGACCACCACCACCATGAGGGGCGAAGAACGAGCCAAGAAGCGTGCCAAATACGTCAACTGCGCGTGGTGAGTGCCCAACACCGCCCCCGCCTGTCTTCCGGTGGCAAACCGCTAATACAGCTTCGGGTGCAAGCGTCGGAAGGTCAAGTGCAACGGCGACAACCCGTGCGGCCGCTGCGGAAGACTAAAGCTCGAGTGCGTATACCCCGCCAAGGACAGGAAACGCAAGCCGGCCGGGCCCGGCGACACCGCCGTCTCCCACGCGAGCCAGCGGGACAACACCAGCCCCACGCTGGCGCCGAACGGCTTCCCGCCTTACGCCCCGCCAGCCCGCCCGCCCCGGATAGGCCCTGAGCCCGGCCAGCAACACATTGGTCCGCCCTCGACCCACAGCCCCGATGGTGGCTTTGGCATCTTCCATCCGCAGCAGTACTCGTCTGTTGTTCCCAACGACCCGCCGCCAGTGCTCAACTCGCCGTCCTCCAGCGACGAAAGCAGCCGCTTTGCCCAGGATGCCACGGCCGACCAGTATCCGCTCGGCCAGTCACAGACGTTCCAGATTCGCAGCAACCGGCCGGGAACGCTGCACGCTGGTCTCAACGGTGTCCTCAACGGCGGTCTGAACGCCGCGTCCTCGGTGAGCCCGGCATACTGCGGCGAAGGTGGCGGGCTGCTGCAGGCGTTCAGCCCTGGAGTGTCCCCATCGCAGGTCCACGACCCATCTCAGCACCGGCAGTTCCACGACGCCCCTTTGACAACGCCTCACCAGCAGATGATTGAGGAACAGCTCCGTGCTGTCCGTGCAGGCCAGCCCGGTGCGGCCATCGACATGACCCAGCCAGAGTTCCAGCGACCTGAGCAGAGTCGGCTGCCTCCGTCGCCCCCTCTGGTCGGCGTGGACACCGTCACTGGAGGCCATCACCATCAGCACGGGTCCCATGATCAGACGTTCGAGGGGCTGGGCAAGAACATGGATAGCGACAGCCTAGCCGTGGGACACGGTCAGGACAGGAGCTCGCGGCAAGCGTCTGCATCTAGCGAGGCGTCATTCGGGCGGCCAGAAGCTCCATCGGAAAAGTCGCCTAGCGCGATGAGCTATAATTCCAGTGGTCCAACGCCCCCACCACTGTTTACGCTGCCTCCGGAGGAAGCCCGACGCTTGATTGATGTCTACGAGAGTGAGATCAACTGCATGTATCCGCTGTTCAGTGCCTACCAGCTTGATCGCATGTACCAGGGTGTACGCCAGCGGAACCCGGGCAGTTCCGACAGGGAGTTGCTCATTCTTAAAGGTGTGATTGCAGTTGCGACAGTCATCACGGAGGATCATGTAGAACAGGGGCTTCAGCTGTTCGGCGACGTCAAAGCAGAGTACGAGCGGCAGATTGCCGCCGAGAAGATTACGGTTGACACAATAATGCTGTCAATATTGGTGCACAAGTACCAGTTTCATGCTGGAGACGAGCTGGCGTCGTACAGGACAATTGGGTTCACGGCGGTCCTGGCATTAGAGCTTGAGCTACACAAGGCCAACGTTGTTGGAGAGCGTTACCCAGATCCAGTGGAACGCGAGCGGATTGTCGTGATGTTTTGGTGCATCTACACCCTAGATCGGCGACTTGCTTACAGCACGAACCGGCCATACCGACTGAAAGACGTGGACGTGGATCAAACGATGCCGCAGCATCAAATACCGGGCATTTCGGAAGAGGACCGTCTTAGAGCGATGTACCTTGCGTACATGATCAGCTATTCTCGGCTACTGGGCAAGGTGTGGCAATTTGTGTCATCGTTTGACTCGAACCAGGATTCTCTTCGCAAGGACCAGCTAGGATATCTCGAGTTCCTGGTTACAGAATTCATCAACTCACTGCCGCCGGAGCTGACACTGTATGTGAAGGACAAGGCGCTCGGAGTTGTTCCGAAGCAGATAACAGCACATCATTCCCGCAAGCTGAACTCCATGCTATTTTTGCGCACAAACCTGATGCTTCTGCACCTCTACAAGGTTGGCACCCTATCGCAAAACGCACCGTACGTAAAGAGGGCTGTTGATGTGGCCAGTGCCTGTATCCGGGAGCTTTCAAGGCTTTACTTCCAGACCGGCATGTATGATTCCTGCCGCGTGCACTACAACTACTTTCTCGTGTCAGCTCTGGAGGTCCTTGCCACGGCCATGAGGCAATCACCTGACAAATATCTCACGAACGTCACCCCCGAAATCAAGGTGGGACTGGACCTCTCCCAGCACATGTCGCAAAGGTCGCTGATGGGTCGCAAGCTTTGGAAGACGATTCACGAAATCGGCATCCTGGGCGTTGACTTCGGTGTCCCGTCACCGATCAACCCCTTGTATTCCAGTGGCTCCCCTCGCTTAGGTGGTCTCAACTTTGCCGACTTCCTCGAGTTATCAAGAAGCAATTTGGCCACCCCAGAGCCGACGGCAATGGGTAACGCAGCCATTGAGCCTCTTGATGACGACAACACAGCAGTCGAGAGTGGTCGAGATCAGGCGAAGAAGGAGGATGGCGCCGCAATATCGCGGGCGATGACCCGCTCCATCCCCCCAATAGGTCCCTTGTCTCCCATGATTGCTGAACAGCTCCAGGCGGCTATGGGAGACAGTCAAAACGAGAGCATGCTGCAACTCTTGTACCAGCTCTTGATCCATCCACGGATGGGAAACTCCAGTAATGACGGGGATAATGCTACGCCTAGCTTTGCCGGACTCGCACAGGGCGCCTCTGGCTCGTCAGATGGGGCAGGTCCCAACGCGGCTCTCGGCCAACCGTGCACACCTGAATTTGTGCAGTTCGTCGAGATGACCAAGCGCGCGGGCCAAGTCTAGCGAGTTGCAAAGGCCGGCAATCACCTATAGATAATGTGTATTCACTGTTTGAAAGGGTTTAGTAAGGCAGTGGGGGGGGACATTACGATTGGCTGAATCTGCTAAATGGGCCGACAGGTCTTTTCCGTCCTTCTACTGGGAATGTCGCTCTGCTAAAATCCGGGGAGTCCGGAGTCCATTCCGTGCACGCTAGTGGCATACTGCAGCTGGTCTCCGTGTGCGACGCAATAGCCAGGGACACGATGCAGCTACCCCGCAAAAGCTGCCGTGCGCGGAATGCAAGGGCGGAACTGAACGGGCCAGTCGCTGGACCCCGAGTTGGTGTCGCCGTGCGCCAGACAAGGGATATGCTCTCGTTGGGCGGTTTAGTCGATGTGGAGTCGCAAAGGCTTAGACTGTCACCTGAAACAATCGACCGGTCACCCCGCAACCCCAGGTTGTGCTGTCACTGGCCCATGTCAGCTGGGATTGCGGAAAGCTGTAGTGAGCTGTATGCGTGCAGAATAGCCGGCGGCTACTGCGTCAAGCTTCCCGGTCTCCTTGACAAATGCCGCGTTTGTTCTTTGACCCCCACTGCTGTATCGTGTGTCTTCCATGCAGCAGCTGAGCCATAGCGGAGCGAGGGTGGTCCACTCGGTAAGGCGGCCCTGTTCAATTCCGCTCACATCTACTGTATATAAGCCATGGAACCATACACGGAATGACTGGCTGACCCATCGAGACTTTCGACGACAGGCAAGATGATCACGGGCCTCCTCAGCGAGCTGAACCCTTTCTTCCTGGCAGGTGTAGCGGTCCTGTCACTGCTCGCCTACATTGTCGCAAATGAGCTGGTGCGCTACTTCACTCGGATTCCGAAGTTTCGAGGACCCATGGGGTGGCCTGTCGTCGGGAACATTCCTGACATCAGTCACAATGCAGCAGAAAAGTATCGGCAGTGGGCGAAGAAGTACGGTCCAATCATCCAGATCCAGTTGGGCAACGTCCCTATCTTGGTCGTGAACTCCGCAGAGGCAGCTAAGAAGGTGTTCATCTCGAGCTCGGCTGCAACCATCAGCAGACCTATGTTCTACACATTTCACACTGTGGTGTCGTCTACAGCTGGGTTCACCATCGGTACTTCGCCTATGAGTGAATCGCTCAAGCGGCGACGCAAGGCGGCCGCATCTGCGCTCAACCGCCCCGCCGTGCAAAGCTACACTCCCTTCATTGATCTTGAAACCAAAGAGTTTATCCGGGATTGCTTCGAGAAAGGCGAGAAGGGTTCCAAGGCAATTGATCCCATGCCTATTGTTCAGCGCCTGACCCTCAATCTCTCTCTCACACTCAACTGGGGTACTCGGATTGACAAGACGGACGACCCATTGTTCGAGGAAATCACCGAAGTTGAGGAGTACGTGTCCAAGTTCCGGTCTACGACTGGCAACATCCAGGACTATGTGCCGATAATGAGAGTGTTTCCGACTCATAGCAAGCAAGCTGCCGAGATGCGTCGCCGCCGCGATGTTTACATCAATCGTCTCAACAACGAGCTGTTTGAGCGAATCGAGAATAAGACCTACAAGCCGTGCATTCAAGCTAACGTTCTACTCGACCCCGAAACGAAGCTCAATGCGCAGGAGCTGATGTCTATCTCACTGACTATGATCTCCGGAGGCCTTGATACCGTCACAACTCTTGTCGTTTGGGCGCTCCCTGCCCTCGCTCTTCGTCCCGATATCCAGAAAAAAGCGTATGAAGCTATCCAAGACTGGTACTCCGAGGACCAGCCGCTGTGCGACCCCCTCGAGGATCAGAAATGCGCATATGTCGTTGCGCTTGTTCGCGAGCTCCTACGTCTCTACAATCCATTGCGCCTGGGCCTGCCCCGTGCAGCGGACAAGGACTTCTATGTCGACGGGAAGAAGGTTCCCAAGGGTACCGTCATTTTCCTTAACTCTTGGGCCTGCAATCTTGACTCGGACATGTGGGAGGATCCTGAGGTGTTCCGCCCTGAGCGATTCCTTGAGAATCCGAGTGCCCCCATCTTCACGTACGGTCAAGGATCGCGAATGTGCGCCGGTTACATGCTGGGCAACCGCGAGCTCTATTTGCTGTTCATGCGGATTCTGTCCGCCTTCGAAATCGTCCCGGCTGACGATGTGGACGTGAACCCATTGACTGGGTGCGCCGATCCTAAGTCACTGGTGTCCGTGCCCGAGAGATACAGGGTGTATTTCAAACCCAGGAATGCTGCAAGCCTGGAAAAGGCGCTCAAGGAGTACACCCCTGTCACTGTCGAAGACACTAGGTAGAATACAAGCATTTTATGACAGTTCGCTTCTACACGTAACGATGTCGTCGATGACCGATGAGGGCAGGCGGCTCGTGGCCGATGCGCTGTGTGCGCTTCTTGTCAGCTGTTCATGTCAGGTCAGCTACCGTGGATCGGTAACACCAAACCCTCTCACGCTCTGCAGAGCTCTGCAGGTTGCGAACAAGGAGGGATGAGCGTGGGACCACCTCCGTTGAGACATGGGGTAATACGAGAAATGTTTTAGGTGTAAAGACTGGTGGTACACGTCAGCGGCCGCCGTGCGGTCCGCAGAGTCGAGGCCGCAAGGTGTGGAGATGAATTCCGGTTCAAAAATTCCGCTCAGTAATTCCGCGCTCGATCTTTACCCCACGGCATCGAGCGGCTAGCCGAGACGCGGATGCATGTAGAAGGGCCGTACGCGATGACGGAACACGGCAGAGATGGGCCGAGAAGGCGCAGCGCTGAGATATATATTGCCAGACGAGAGTCGGTAAAAGATCCACTCATAGCAACGACAATGAGCGTCTCCCAATTCACAACGGCTGATCCATACAAATACCTCTCCGGCTTCAACTCTTATCACGAGACTGAGGCTATTGCTGGTGCCCTCCCAGAGGTACAGAACAGCCCACAGAAACCTCCATTCGGTCTCTACACGGAGAAGCTCTCCGGAACGGCGTTCACTGCTCCGAGAAACGAGAATCGTCAAAGCTGGCTCTACCGTATTCTGCCAAGCGCATCCCATGGGTCTTTCGAGAGGGTCTCCAACATCAATTACCAGACGGAGGCCGAAAATGCGAACTACGTGCCCAACCAGCTGCGCTGGAGCCCGTTCGATACCAACGAAAACGCTACGTTTGTAGAGGGCCTTCAGTTGCTTGGCACTGGTGGGGATGCTAAGACAAAGATTGGACTAGGAATCTACATCTATGCCGCCGGCCGTTCCATGGGCAAGGAAGCGATGTACTCGGCTGATGGCGATTTCTTGATTGTACCACAAGAGGGCGACCTCACGATCCAGACGGAGCTCGGCTTTCTCTATGTACGTCCCCAGGAGATTGCAGTCATCCCACGCGGAATCAAGTATCGCGTCACGGTCAATGGACCGACCCGTGGCTATATCCTTGAGCTTTACACTGGTCACTTTGAACTGCCTGAGTTGGGCCCCATTGGTTCAAATTGCCTTGCAAATGCCCGCGATTTTGACGCGCCAGTTGCGGCCTTCGAGGAATCTGACGATGAGTACACCCTCTATGCCAAGTACAATGGAACTTTGTTCTCGGCTAAGCAGACTCACTCGCCGTTCGATGTGGTGGCCTGGCACGGCATGTACTACCCCTACAAGTACGATTTGGGCAAATTCAACCCTGTCGGATCAGTCTCTCGCGACCACCCGGATCCCAGCATCTACACTGTCCTGACAGCCCAGAGTGATCATCTTGGCACAGCTATAGCCGACTTTGTCATATTTCCGCCGCGCTGGCTTGTCCAAGAAAACACATACAGACCACCCTGGTTCCACCGCAACACCATGTCGGAGTTCATGGGTCTCATCTGTGGCAGCTACGATGCCAAGGAGGGTGGCGGCTTTCAACCCGGAGGCGCTTCGTTGCACAATGTTATGTCGGCGCATGGCCCTGATGCGGCTACCCACGAGAAGGCGACGAATGCGAATCTCGTCCCGACCAAGGTTGGCGCAGGCTCCATTGCATTCATGTTCGAGAGTTCTCTGTTCATAGGCGTGACCGACTGGGCTTTGAAGGGTTGCGGGAAAGTTCAGGCAACGTACAACAAGGACTCGTGGCTACCCCTCCAAAAACACTTCAAGTGGCCTGCTGAAGCGCGTGCTATCAGCAACCGGAAAGCGGAGGGAGCCAACGGTGCAGCCCCCAATGGTACACACTAGCTTATTACGGTCCCCTCATTTAACGTTGCCACATAGTAAGAGTAGAATAAGACGCGCGTCACAGTTACGTATCCGGCCTTCCGAGGGCCGCGATTTCATCGTTCATTGTACACGGTTCCTTCCCTACAACATTTGTCAACGGTATCGCGAGTGATGCTCGACGTGCTAATCGAAGTTAGATCGGGCGGGATGGTGGCGACGCAAATTGAGCCTCCAAGGTTTACATCAGTATGCTCTTGCAACGGATATGTATTATCGTTACTGGTTCTTATACTGGGATTAAAGCTGGAAGTTTTGAATGTTCTGAATCATGAAGTTCATCTGATCCTTGCGGAAGTTGTCCTGCTCAGGATACAGCATCAGCTGATTGATGTTCAGGTTTTGCGACGCCTCGGTGTATTTGGGCCATCGTGGGAGTCGGGAATTCACGTTGGGGTCCTTTGAGTAGGCGAAAGACAGCCAGTAGTACTTGTATGCTTTGCCCGGAAGAAGAGTGTCGTCCAGGAACCATTGATACACGATATCATTGGCATGGAAAGTACCCATGATCGGCAAGCCGTACTGTGCACTTGATTGGAACGACCAGCGGTTCACATCGGTATTTTGAAGCATAAAGCGACGTGGCATTTGGAATACAAGATCGCCGAGCACAGAAGCGAGTCGCTTGAACTGAGGGTATAGCTCATTGAAGACACCTGTGCGGTATGGCGAGCCGACGAATACATTGTTGGGATAGAGGGTCTTCAGCTTGTTCCACTGCTCGTCCGTAATATCCACTAGCAATCCCCGCATCCAAGTCTCAAACTCCGGGTCAGTGTCGATGTTGGCAAGGATCAATGAGAAGAGCGTTCCCTCATCCTCCTGGTCGCCGATGATAAATGGCACTCGCGCGTATTTGCCCGCTTTGATGAGATCAAATGGTTGTTGCGAGTAGAGCTTCTTGCCATCCCAGCGCGGTAGGAAGGACAGGCCCAGCGACCTACTGCTGAAGATACCGGGCACAGTGTTCTGCGCGTCGTTGAGCTTCTCGTCAGGCAACTGGCGAAGGCAGTCTAGTGGAGACGCGGAATCAGAGCATCCTCCTGCCTTCGCTACCTCGTCGAACATCTGCTGAGCGTATGGGGCGTCGAGCTTTTTCGAGGGAATCACCGCGCCACTCTGCATAATAGCGCCGTGGAACAAGGGTTTGCCCTTGTAGGTGTGGTCACCATCATACATCGTCATCTGATGGGCAACCGAGATGGATCCAGCAGACTCGCCGAAGATCGAGACGTTGTCAGGATCGCCGCCGAAGCTTGCAATATTGTCGGCCACCCACTCCATCGCCAGCCGTTGGTCGAGGAGGCCCCAGTTGCCTGAGCTCTCATCGAGCACTTGCTTGCCACTCAGGAAGCCGTACACCCCTAGACGATAGTTCATCGAGACAATGACCACTGGCTTGTTCTGCGTGACGCTGGCGCGCAGAAAGTTAGTTGGGTCGTACATGGTGGCGCTGCCCAGCTGGAAACCACCGCCGTAGATCCAGACAAGTACAGGCAACTTGTCAGTAGACTTTGTGCCTGCGGGGCGGAACACGTTAAGGAAAAGGCAGTCCTCAGAGAAGTTGAGAATAGGGACGCCTTTGAGAATCGGGCTCTCCTGCAGCCAGGTGACAGCATCCTGAGGTAGGTCCGTGAAGTCAAGAGTGACGGGAGCCTCCATATAGCATTGCGCACCGAATTCCTTGGCCTGGAGGCCATTAAGGGACTTGTTGTAGGGCTTGGGGTCGCGAAACCGAAGGTCACCCACCGGGGGCTCAGCGAACGGAATGCCCCTGAACAGGTCAACTCCGATTCCGTTGGTTCCGGTGATCAAAGATCCATCCCGTAGCTTAGCCTGTGGCAGCGGGATGATGGTAGCAGCGCCGAGCGCGGTGCACGCGACCACCGAAATCACTTGCCTCAGCCACATTTCGCACAAGTTGCGAACGAAGGTGGCCCGGCAGCATTTAAAGCGGATGGGCGGCGCCCTGGGTCAGGCGCTCGGCGATTCCGCCGTGCAGGCACGATGGTTTCACCCATCACGCCCTGTTTGTTTACATGGGTATACGCGAACTCAACGCCCGTGCATCACGTACCCCGCCTGGTGATCTCCTGTGCGGCAGAATTAGTGGGCCAGGAATTTCAGGCTAATCTTAATCGGGCGCCTCTGCGGACGAATATTGGTCCGTTGGATGCCCACGAGCCCCCAGGCCAAATGGTGAACGGATGGCGTCCATTTGGCCACCGTCCAGCATTTTGAGTTTGTCCTAGTGACCCCACATCCCGGGTCCCCGCCTCCAAACCTTATGCACCCTAGAAATCCAATGGATCTTGGGTCCCAATCAGGTGGGGTCCGGTCATCCGCATGAGTTGGCCAGCTAACGTGAGACCGGAAGGCTCGTCTGCAGGAAGTACGGGTGGTGGGACACATGACGCGCACGCGCCCCGCACTTTGGGCCGTGTACGTCGACGCCGTGTACTTGTCCTCAGACCAAAATGCCGTAGCTGCCGCTCTAGCCACTAGCCAGCGGACGCTGACAGAACTTTAATTGTTGATCAGTAATATCGAGTGAAGGAGCCATCGGTAACTCAATATTTGTGACCTCTCTTGGTTCCGATGTCTCAGACAGGCCGTTGTGGAAGCACCATCGCCCCGGATAAATTGGGCGGCTGAGCTGTCGGCGACATCTCCACAGTCTCAGATCAAAGAGCCGTTCGCGCAGGAGCATCGGCATGTCGGTTGCAACCCCGACTTGCAGACAATCGAGCCGATGCGACCACCACTCCGCTGCTACAGCGGTCTCCTGAACTCTCTTCGGATCCCAGTCGAGGTCTATCACTCTCTGATCGGCGGCTTCTGACACCGTAGCATTGCCAGAACGACCTACAGTTCCCGGACCACCATCTTGCGCGCAACGTCTCCACTGTTGTGGTTACATCATCTTGAGGCATTCGCGTAGTGCCAGTTTTCAGCGGATGTAGGTTGACTCCGCTCGTGGCCTAGGCCATGAGAGAAGAGGGGCAAGACATGCATCTCGAGACCAGTAGGTGAATTGACTGCCCAACCGTTTTGGTCAACCTCGGTTTCAGCAGTCATCGCCAGCTATCCGCGGTTCGTGGCCCTGAGCTTAATGTGGATGAAGTGTACCCAGCCACCATACCCCTCTGTGCTAGATCACCTGCTTAGTCTTCCTGGCACTGCTGCTCCCTAGATCGACTACGACAGCCCGCTGGTTCGCGCTCAAAGCAAATGCGCCGGACGTGCACCTGCTTGTTCGCAGGCGTAGGCTAGTATGTTACAGGGGTTGGAGACCAGCTTAATATCGCTTGGGCGTGCACTGAGTGTGACGAGATCACCAAATAGGTTCATGCGCGGCATTCCCATGGTATGGCCGGATCTGAAAGCACGGCCCACAAGTGGCCCAGCGCGACAAGACCACAGATCTGTGTAGCACTGTTGAGTCGACCATCCTCTGCGCTCAGTAGGTAATTACTTCATGGTTCGCTGACAATGGAAAACGGCCGCGACAGAATGCGTCATTTAGTCGCCACTGCAAGGCATGAAGGCTGGATTTTGAGCAGCTTTGTTCGTTACTGGTCTGAGCGACGCGGCGCAAGACTTTGAGCTCCTTGTCGTCGTGAGGACATTATTTGCCTTCAGTAGCCTGCATCGGCTTCACAGGCCGTCGTTTTGCCGAACCCTTTCAGTGGCAGTGGCACTGACCATCACGCAGCGGGCGAGGTGGTATAGCATGGAGAAATGAGTCCGTTTGCGATCTACAGCCTTGAGGCATGGATCTGGAATTAATGAGAATCCGTTCCTCGTAATTCGTTTAAGTAGACATAGCCTGTCCTCTACTTGGAGGACGGAGTAAGGTCGGGCCGAAAATCCCACCAATTGCTAGATCCATGCCCCACTGCGAGGGACGCCAGTGCCGTGCGGCTCGGACAAGAACTGTCAATGAATGGGACAAAACAAAAAAAAAGATACAACACTGCAGTTTCGCGCGTAGTCTCCCACCGCACTACTTTGTACAGCTGTATGGTGCTTAACTATGGCTGAGCGGACGGGAAGCCGTGTTTCCACCATCATATGGTCGTATCTGAAATTGTAAGGGTTCGGGCGCAACTAGCTGTGACCTGACAGTGGCGCCGTACACTGAACCTTTAGCGAGAGTCTGATAACTTCAGAATAAGATCAAATT
>JANJPH010000195.1:0-19758 GCA_030407195.1 [Candida] tunisiensis
GATTGTGATGAGCTCCTAGACCATTTTAGCTTCGCAAGCGTTTCAGGTCGACTGATGCGCTATTGGAAGCATAGATTCCTTGTCGGAGCCAAGTTCGCCGGCCCTGACCATCAAACCCCACATCACCGTCTACGAGGCAGCGCAGCTCATGTCGGCAAAACGCGAGAACTGCGTGCTCGTCACAGACGACGACGACACCATCAGCGGCATCTTCACTGCCAAGGACCTCGCCTTTCGCGTCGTGGGCTCTGGCCTCGACGCACGCAACGTCACCATCGAGGCCATCATGACCAAGAACCCGCTGTGTGCCCGCACCGACACGAGCGCCACAGACGCGCTCAACCTCATGGTCTCCAAGGGCTTCCGCCACCTGCCGGTCATGGACGAGAACCAGGACATCTCGGGCGTCCTCGACATCACAAAGTGCTTCTACGAGGCCATGGAGAAGCTGGAGCGGGCCTATGCGTCGTCGCGAAAGCTGTTTGACGCCCTGGAGGGCGTCCAGTCCGAGATCGGCTCGTCCCAGCCTGCACAGGTGATCCAGTATGTCGAGGCACTGCGCCAGCGCATGGAGGGCCCCGACCTCGAGTCGGTGCTGGACGGGCATTCGCCGGTGTTTGTCGACGTCAAGACGAATGTTGCTGATGCCGCCGCGCTGATGAAGCGGCACCACACGACGGCCGTGCTGGTGACCGACAACAACAACATTGCCGGCATCTTCACCTCAAAGGACGTGGTCTTGCGGGTCATCGCAGCCGGCCTGAGCCCTGAGCGCTGCTCGGTGGTGCGAGTAATGACGCCGCAGCCGGACTTTGCCCCCAAGGACATGTCCATTCAAGCTGCGCTCCGGAAAATGCACGATGGCCACTACTTGAACCTTCCCGTCATGGGCGACGACAACGAGGTGGTTGGCATCGTTGACGTGCTGCGGCTGACGTACGCTACTCTCGACCAGATCAATAGCATGTCCACTGAGGGATCCGGTGGCGGCGAGGGCCCTGCGTGGCAAAAGTTCTGGCTGTCGCTGGACGAAACTGAAAGCGTTCATTCCGACACGGCGTCACAGAGCGCTCGCGTTGCGCACGGGTTGGCCACGCCTGGGTCCACTCATGGCGGCCAGTCCACTGGCATCGACCGAACGCTGCTGTCCTCACCTGATGTGCCGCCTAGCGAGATCGCACAGTTCCATCTAGGCTCCGACGTGGGCGACGACTATCTGCGCCCGGGTTCGCGCGCTTATGAGGACCTCGCCCTGACTCCATTCCCGTTCAAGTTCAAGGCGCCGTCCGGTCGAGTGCATCGTATCACAGTGTCGCCAAACTCAGGCGTGCTGACCCTGCGCCAAGCCATAGCTGACAAGCTCGGAAGCAGCGATCTCGCCAAGGTTGGCGGCGAAGGATCAGTGGAGGAGGGCCGTGTGGTCGGCGTCGGCTTCGGCGTGTCGTATGTCGACGACGAGGGGGACGTGGTGGCGATCACGTCCGACCAAGATCTCGTCGACGCCGTGGCCATCGCACGGCGCACTGGCCTCAGCAAATCGGACCTGTTTGTGCATCACCCCGACGAGCATGTAGAGGTCCCTGAAGAGACGCCGAGAGAGAAGAAGAGGAGAGAGGCCGCAGCGGCGGCGCCTGCACCACAGCCAGAACTCATCCCTGGGGTCAGCAACGAGTTCCTCCTCCCAGGAGCTGTGGCACTACTGGCAGTCACGATCGTCGCAGTGTTCACTCTCACACGGAGCCGCAATTAGGCGGCTCCACACGCGCCATGATTATAGCATACAAAAGATACCATATATACAGTACATTTACAGGCTCTAGGCAGATGCCTCACGGAGGGCACGCTCCTCGCGCTCCGCGTCAGCACGATGTGCCTTCTCAACGAGACTGTCCCACAGTGCGCGCTCTTCCTTCTTCGATGGCGAGGCGTCGATTTCAACGTTGGTCCCGTAATATGCAGTGGGGTCGAGGTAGATGGCGTCAGGCTCTTTCTCGTTGAAGCGGACGCCCAGAACGCGCTGCTTGTAGTAGGCTCGAAGGTCTTGAACGTTGGACAGCGTGCTTAGCACTGGATCAGGCACGGGAAGACCGGTGAGCTGTGTCACGCGCTTGGTGAACGCAAAGCGCTTGTTGAGGTCGTCCAGCGACACCTGAGCCCAGGCCCGCGCAGACTTGGGCGCATCCGCTGCACCAAAGACCGTGGTGTAGGCCCTTTCCAGAGCGTCGTCGAGCTGTTCGAGCGTCGTGGCGGGCTGGTCCACCTCGGTCCAGGACGGGACCTCGAAGCCGTTCATTTGCGTCTTCCAGTTGCCTGTCCGCTTTCGCGTGCCGATGACCTCGAGCTGCACGGGTTTCAGGGACGTGGATGGCCGTTCCTGGCCGTCTGATGGCGCTGTGCCCTCCTCGACGGACTTGATGACGTCCGCCGTTCTCGGCACAGGGGCCTGCGGCATCTGCGGTTTGGCCGCCTTCTTTCCACGGAACCACGAGAAGAGGTCCTGGGCGGGCCGGGACGTGTGCATTCGCCGGGCCGGCGGCCCGAACCGTGCTAACCGCAGCATGATGTCGTGGTGGTCGTGCGAGTGCCGTTGGCGTGTGAAATTTCCAGTTTACCCTGACTAGGGGAGGTCGAGCCGCACGGAGGACGCGGCGCGAGCCGCATGGATGACGCGGCTGCTGCACCACCTGCATTGGCGGCTTCGAGCCGCACGATATGCGGCTGCTTTCGTTGATGCAGCGGCCATGCGGCTCAGACATCCACGACTGCCCTTGAGGGCAGTAACCCGATCGGACGGAGGCTGCTGCTGCCAGAAACCAGAGAACGTCACCCGAGGGCCATCTGCACGCGGGCCAAAACTCATTGCGCCCGTGTTTGTGCGCTCGTCTAGCTCGCATGGACCCTGGAACCTTTCAAACCTCCGCCCGCCATGAGCGACGCATCCAACGATGAGCACAAGCCGAGCTGGGCATACCAGAAGACGAAGGCTGGACGGCCTCGCAAACGCCTCCCACTGGCGTGCATCGCGTGTCGCAAGAAGAAGACCCGTTGCAGCGGCGAGAAACCGGCCTGCTCCTTGTGTGTCAAGCTCAACGTCACATGCGTCTACCACCAGACCCAGCGACGGCACCAGCCACGGTGTTCCTACATCACGCGTCTCGAGAAGCGGCTCAAGCGAATGGAGGACACCCTCGTTGCGGCTACAACCCATGCGAATAGCGATCTTGCCGGCACGGACAAGCCCCCACTCGCGCCGCGTTCTCCTGATGAAGAGGACTACTCACATCCGCCGCCCCCGGGCACGCTCGTTGGAAGCTTGAGGGTGGAACCGCGGGCCGGTCCGGCCCCAGAGCCGCCACAGCAGCTGGAGCCTGTGCGAGGCCCAAACATTTTCAGTGGCGACGAGCCGGTCCTTCCTAGCAGGGAAATCCAGCTGCATCTGACAAATGTTTACTTCAACTACGTATACGGCAGGGGCACGTCTCTGCTTCTCCACAAGCCGAGTTTCATGCGAAGGCTCCAGGCAGGCAAAGTGCCTCCAACCTTGGTCTTTGCGCTGTGTGCCGTGTCTCACCGCTTCTCTCGCCATCCCGATCTCTTGGAGGCAAGCCAGTCGCCCGAGCGACAACCGCATTTGACAGCTGAGTATTTTGCTGCCCAGGCACAGCGGCTCATTTTAGCGAATCTCGACCGCCCGAACCTAACCAACCTAACTGCACTCTGTCTTTTGAATCTTCAAGAGACCTCCAACTGTCGGTCAACGCGGGCATGGATGTATTCGGGTATGGCCATTCGGATGGCCAATATCTTGGGCCTCTACAAGGAGACATCGGTCCCAGGCATTTCGTTCATAAACAAGGAGTTGCGACGGCGGTGCCTGTGGTCTTGCTACGTGTTCGACAGCCTGAGCGGGTTTTTCTCGATCCGTCCGTTCATCATCAACGACGACGATATGATGATCCAGCTGCCTGTCGCAGAGAAGTTCTACAATGTCGAAACCGAGGTGGTGACGGAGGGGCTCAATGGGCCATCGACGCTAGGGCAGGCCCCAGCGGATGTCGCGAGCCACATGGGATGCTTCGCACATCTCATTCGCCTTTGTCAGATCCTGCGTCACATCACTAACTACTTTTATCGCGAGAGGTACGCTTCAGATCCTCATCCGCACTGGCACCCACAATCAGGCTACTCGGGTCTTATGCGCGAGCTCAAGTTGTGGTCCGACCGCTTGCCAGTGCGGTACAAGTTCACATTGCTGGGTCTCCGCCGCGCTCAGACCGAGAACGAGGACGGTGTGCTTGCCCACATGCATGTCATGTACCACTTCGCCATTGTGCTTCTCAACCGTTTTGCAATGCGACCGAATGCCTTGGGTTTTGCTCCTGCTTCACAGCGCGCTGCAACTGGCAGCCCGGAAGGCCAGAAAGCAGCTGAGAAGTTTCTGCATTATGCGATAGAGGTGACTTTGGATAACGCCAAAAGAGTGACGAACATTCTCAAGCAATGCTGCTGTGACGGCCGGTTTGTGTTCAGTTCAGTCATGGGTTACATGGTGTATTTGAGCGCTAATGTCGTGCGCTACTCCATTTCGGTGGTGAAACCGAAGAGCGAACAGGAGCTGCAAGACCGCCGTCAACTCTTTGCGGATTCTGTAGACCTCTTCTCACAAATGCGACCCTACTGGCCAAGCTGGGATTTCCTCTTCCACCACCTTCAAGGTCTCGGTCCTGGTTCGAGTTTCATGGGACTGCCTACTGATGGCAATACTAATAGCGGTTCACTATCCGGCAACATGTCTGCTAGTCTGCAGGCACCAATGGCTCCAGAAAACAGCGAGCGGCGTAAGGTGCGCACTCCTCAGCGATCCAAGTTCATTGAGACGGTCGTGTCTGCACCTTATCGCTTCGGTGATGAGCATTCTCAAGCAGTAGAGGCTCCAAATGACGAGGTTGGAGACATAGCTGAGACGGCTGAGCTCCAGAAGCCCGGAGACTACTTGGCAGAGGTGGTGCACAAAAGACGGCAGCAGTCCCTTACTACTGAGGAGCCGTGGCAGCCATCGAAACGACCTCGAACTGCCGAGCAGTTTGTCCCACCAGAGATGCCTGCAGTTCCGCAGTCGGCTCTTGCAATTCAGTCTCAGATTGCGGAGACTGGTGCCCAACCCTTGACAGAGTACGCACTGCCCATCACGGAAGACTATCCACAACAGTCGCAAGATGGATATCAAGGCAATGGGAACGTGGTTGGGTATGGCTCATCAGCGGCACCCATTCCTGAAGCCGCGGCCTTTGCCGACAATCATATCAGCGGCTCGTTCGATCCTTACCCTGCAAGTGACAACATGGACCTATTCGGGCTGACGTCAGAGGCGTTGCTGACGGGTGGCAATCAGTCGCTTGGGAATGGAATGCTTCCGACGCTCCTAAGGACACCAGCGTACCCCACCCCAAGCAGTAGTGTCGCCGCCTCGCAGGCGCTTTCACCAGGCGGCCAGATTTCAGTGCAACCTGGCCAGCCTCCACTCGGTGCTCCCGTGCCGCCGGTGGGCCAACCGAACCAACCAAGCATGCCCGCTGGTCCGGCATTCATGTCACTGCTGCCACAGGATCACGTACTGTCGCTGTTCCCACCAAACGGTGCTGGTATCGAGACATCTGTATTTGACGTCAAGGCTCAGCTCCAGGGAATGGACGCGGATGGTTCGGGTGCCGCCGCCGCAGCAAATACGCTCGGACTCATGGCACCTTACTCCAATGTCGGTGACCCGGCGTTGTCATGGTTCAACTCCTTTTGAGTGAGAAGGCAATATACTAATACTCTAGGTCTATTTACCTGATCATGAACCAATAAATAAAGAAGAGCACCATAAGAGAAACACCAGCAACCGGGATGTACTGGCGGATCAGAGCCTCGATGTTGATACGGCGTGCCGCGCGGCGGTATTTTTTGGATTCAGTGCGAAGGTTTGACGAGATGTCGGACATCTTGTCCAGGGAATCGCCTCTGTAGAGGAGATCTTCAATGTTTTTAGTCATGACTCGAGTCACGTCTTGGAGCTCAGCATTGAGCTTGTCCAGGTTCTGGGTGGCCCGAGTGTCTTGATAGACGCGTTTCGTCTTCTGCATGAAATTGTCGAACTGAACAAAGGCGTAGGGCCGCAGCCCTGGCTTGTGGACCTCTGACCCATAACTGTTCTGGAATTCCTTGTCAAGCTCGTCGAGATATGAAAAGGCCAGCTTGCGGGGGTAGCTTTTGTCGCAAATGCAAAAGTACACAATGTCGTTGGACAGGAGATAGTGGATCGTATGGGTACCGCTCTCAATGCTTGCGCGCGGCTCGGAGTTGGCGCTCAGCTTGCGGACCAGCACCTTGACCTGCTTTTTCTGTTCTGCCAGTTGCTGGTCCACGCCCTCCTCATCCACTGATGCCGAGAGGGGAAGCCCTGAGTCAGTTTTTCTGATCCACTCCAGGAGCCAGTCCAGGAACGCTCCTGCAGCGGGAGTACTCACCATCGGAGGCCCGTGCTATTATCGTGCTCTTCACCATGCCGTAGTGCTTGTAGCTCAGTTAACACGTTGGAATGCGGCGTGACGACGTCACGTGATCGCGGTGATGAGCCGCATCAAAATGCGGCTTAGATCACGTGATGGGATGACACATGCGGCTCGGTAACTGGTCACGTGACCGCGGCCCGAACTCCGCAATCAACGACGACGGCAGCGTCGCTGAGGGCAACGGCCGAACGTCCAGGACGGTGTTCGCTTCGCGTGTCGCACGCTTTTCAGCGGGTCGCTGAGGGGGCGGCGGCTCACATACGAGCCGATACCGACGATGCATGCGGTTATGGAAGCACATGCGCAGGGGCCGTTCCTACCCCACACCCGGGGCGTGACAAGGCCTCGAAAGGCCCTCGGGAACAAGGGGCCGAGCATCAGCGAATACTGCCTGAAGCGCCGTGCTCAGCGGATTAGTAAGCTCTTTGGATGAGCTTGTCCGCTTCCTCTACACTTGCCTCGTCCCGAGCAGGCTACGGATCTAGGTACCGAGACTGTAAACATTGTCTCGGCTCAGAACTTTATATAAGGGCTGCTCCCTCGAGCATCAAAAGCCACCAGCAAGCAGCATGTCTACTGGTAGTGCCGACCAAATTGCTCCGGAGCAAGTCGGGCGCGACCCGGAGAGACTTTCCTCCGAGCCTAAGGATAGACAGGACAAGGTTGACGCAAGTTACGTGAACGTCAAACCGACAATGAACAATCGCGATGTGCCAACGAACAAGGTGCTCATTGTCGGAGGAGGTTTCTCTGGCATAGCCACGGCCATCAAGCTGCTGGACAAGTTCAAAACCACTGATTTCCATCTTTATGAGCGCACGACAGGGCTCGGCGGCACTTGGTATACGAACAGGTACCCGGGATGCGCTGTCGACATTCCTGCTGTGTGGTACAGTCTCTCGACGGATCTCAATCCGGACTGGACGAACTTCTTTCCACATCAGCCAGAAATCCTGGCGTACGTGAACCGTGTCGTGAGGGAGCGTGGGATCATGAACTTTGCTACATTGCAGCACTCTGTGATACGCCTGGACTGGAGCACGGAAAATGAGTTATGGACTGCCACTGTTCGCAACGAAGTCACCGGAGAAACGTTTCTCCACCGAGCGAAGGTGGTCATCCTTGGTCGTGGTGGTCTCGTAACTCCGATCTACCCAAAAATCCCAGGCTTGCCCGCCCCCCACGACCCGTCAGCCGTGTTCCAGCGACCGCAGGAGCACGAGCACATTGAAAAAGCTGCAGACGACAACGCGGGTGTTGAGACATTCGAGGGTGTGTACTGCCATTCTGCTCGCTACGATACGAAGACTGATCTCAGAGACAAGAATGTTGTGGTCATTGGGAATGGCTGCTCGGCGATTCAGATCGTCCCAGCTATCCTGCCAGAGGCGCGGTCTGTGACGCAGTTCCTCCGTTCACAGCACTGGATCATGCCTCGGCCGAACCCTCGTTTCAACACGTTCTGGAAGTGGGTGTTGAGGCGAGTGCCAGGGGCGGCGAGGCTGTTGCGGTTCATTTTGTTTCTCTACACGGAGGCGCAGTACCCACTGTTCAAAGGCAAAGGTGTGGTTCCCGCCATCGTCCGGACGTGGGAAGAATCCATTGGTCGCTACTACATGCGCAAGAAGACGCCGAAGAAGTACCACGACATTGTCATGCCTAAGTTCCGACTCGGGTGCAAGCGCCGGATCTTTGACTGCGGCTATCTTGATAGCCTCCACGACGACAAGGTCCTGCTCACGGATGACCCCATAGTGCGCGTGTCTGCGCGTCATGTTCATACGAAGAGTGGGGCGTCCTATCCCGCCGACGTGATCATCGCAGCCACAGGTTTCGATGTCGGAGAGTCCAACACGAACATAGAGGTATACGGCGACGACAAAGAGGAGTCGCTCAACGCGTTCTGGGAGCGCACTGGAATTGCGGCGTACAATGTGTGCCAGGTGCCACGCCAGAAGAATCTGTTCATGTTGATGGGGCCGAATTCTGCCACTGGCCACTCGTCCATTATTCTTCAGGTCGAGAACACGTTGCAGTACGTGGAGAAGGTGGCGGGATTCGTGATACGCGACGAAGCGTCTAGTGTCGACGTCCGCGAGGATGCGTATTTCCGATTCAAAGACGAAGTGGCTAAGGAGCACGAAACTGGCATCCACACCGTTGGCGGCTGCACGTCGTGGTACACGCGCGATGGCCACAACTACACGACGTACCCGTGGTCGCAGTGGGTGTACTGGTGGAAGGCCGTCAACCCGGTATGGCCCGACCTCGTCTACAAATGGAACGGAGAAGACAGGGTCGCAAAGCGGCTGCAGCGACGGCACGGAGCACTGACGGGGGCTGTCCTGGCAGCTGCCGGCGCCATTATCTTTTATGTCGTCTAGTAATGGGTCTGAATGTTTAGTGAATTAAGTTTGACTCCGGCTCCTCGAGCAATGGTGAGACATGACACCCTGCTCAGTTTGGCACTGACTCCCGCAGTCGCCTGTGCCGATCCAACCACTGCCCCCCGCATCGCACCCCCCACAATGCGCTGCAGACCAGTGCATCGAGGACCCTTTTAATAGCGACCGCCATCCTCGAGCCGGTCCTAACTACTCAACATTGGCACGAGATGGGCTCGAACGGGTACTACATTGGCGTGGACGTCGGCACCGGCTCGGCGCGGGCCTGCGTCATCGACCAGACAGGCACAGTGCTGGCCGTCGCCAGCAAGCCCATCCAGCGCTGGGAGCCGAAGCCCGACTTCATCAACCAGTCCTCGACAGACATCTGGCGGGCCATCTGCCATTGCACCAATGCGGTATTGAAGGAGGCCGGCATAGACAAGGACAACGTCAAGGGCGTCGGTTTCGATGCTACCTGCTCCCTGGTGGTGCTTGACGAAGCAACCGACGAGCCGGTCAGTGTTGGGCCGGATTTCAGCATTGCCGAGCAGAACATCATCCTCTGGATGGATCACCGAGCTCCAGAGCAGACTAAGCTCATCAACGACACGAAGCATCCGCTGCTCAAGTACGTGGGGGGTACCATGTCCATCGAAATGGAAATGCCCAAAGTCAAATGGCTCAAGGACCATATGAAGCCAGAGGACTTTTCTCGCTCAAAGTTTTACGACCTGGCAGACTTCTTGACACACCGCGCCACTGGCACGGAGGCACGCAGCTTCTGCTCGGTGGTGTGCAAGCAGGGCTATGTCCCCGTCGGCGTAGACGGGAGCGTCAAGGGCTGGTCTGAGGAGTTCCTCCGTACAATAGGACTCGGCGAGCTTGCAGACGAGAACTTCCGGCGCATTGGAGGCGTCATTGGGGAGAATGGAGAGTATCATAGCGCCGGCGAACGTGTTGGCACCCTGACAGAGAGCGCAGCGCATGAGCTTGGGCTGGCTGCAGGCACCCCAGTGGGCAGCGGCGTCATCGATGCCTATGCCGGGTGGATTGGCACAGCAGCGAGTTATCCGGAGGCAGGCAACAAGAGTCGGGCTATCTCTCGCGCCACAAGCCGGCTCGCCGCTGTGGCAGGAACATCGACATGCCACGTAGTCCTCACGCAAAAGCCTGTGTTTGTGCCTGGCGTGTGGGGTCCATACAAGGACGTCATGATTCCCGATTGCTGGCTTGCTGAGGGCGGACAGTCAGCCACGGGTGAGCTGCTGAACTTTGTGCTCACTACCCATCCTGCTTATGGAGAACTTAAAGAGAAGGCAGAGGCCCGCAATATGTCTACGTTCGAGTGGTTGAATGCGCGACTTGAGGAGATAAAGGCTGAGCGGTCGGCTCCCTCAGTGTATCACCTGGCGCGTCACTACTTCTATTATGGAGATCTGCACGGGAACCGATCTCCTATTGCCAACTCCGCCATGCGAGGATCGGTGGTGGGTCAGTCTTTTGACGTGTCGATCGACAATCTCGCCATCCAGTACTTGGCAGCTGTTGAGTTCATTGCGCACCAAACGCGCCATATCATTGACACCATGAACAAAGCTGGCCACGGTATAACGGAGATATACCTTTCCGGTGGCCAGTGCCGCAACCCTCTGCTGACCAAGCTCATGGCTACCGCGTGCAAAATGCCAGTTTGTATTCCAAAGTACATTGACGCCGCCGTCGTTCTGGGTGCCGCGATGCTTGGGGCCAAGGCTGCGTCAGATAAGAACGCCAGTTTGTGGGACATCATGCTCGATATGACAGCTCCAGGTGCAATGGTTGAGCCGTCGACAGACAGCGCTGTGAACAAACTTCTGGACGCCAAGTATGACGTCTTTCTGGACCAGGCAGAGCGCCAGCAGCAGTACAGAAAGAAGGTAGACGATGCCATAGCTTGAAAAGCTGTTGTTTCGGCAATAAAAGTATGATGACTGTTTAGACGTCTTTGAACTGTTTTCATTTTTTTTTTGTACTTTCATGAATGTGGCTATCGAAGGGTGCCCCTCAGCTGCCAGACGTTTGGTGGTGCTCGTCGTAGTGCTGCTTCTGAGGTACGGTCGTCTTTGGAGCAGCAAGTGCTCGATGGAGGCAGAGCGCATAGAGTCAGCAACGAGGGCACGGCCGACCTTTGTGGATACAAGACTCAGGGAAATGTCCAGACAAAATAGATTCCGCTCGGTGGCGCAGCGTGGATTCAGGTTGCGGCACTCTGACAGCGGGTGCATGAAACGACTCCATGGCACTCCAATTGAAGTAACACTTAACCTGAGCAGGGCATTAATTCAGGGGCCTAGATTGACCCAAGTGGCTTTGTCAATAAATGAGATCGTATCTGAAGTTCGCAGCAACTAGTGCTCTGCAACCGTGCCCAAAAGGCTCTGAATTTGCAGCGCAGGGTCAGCTACGAGGGGATATACCAGTAGCTCAGCTGGACGGAGCGCGGATGCCGCCGAGAGTATCGCTGTTGTTGGGCTCTCGGAGTATGGTACATGGTCCGCACGGCGCTCAAGATGTGCAGATCGATTGTATTTACAGTGTGGCGTCTGCTACTCCATGACACGAGAGATGGGCACCCACTCAATTTGCGACTTTTGCCGCTCATTGCGGGAGACCCGGAAAAAGTGGTCCGCGTGGTTGGCTGCGCCCATATGTGTGAGGAACTTCTCGTCGTGCGTAATGACGATAAGCTGGAAGTTCTTCTGCTGCTTCCGTACCTCGATGATCTGCGACAAACTGCGCGCCAATGACTCAATATTATCGCTGTCCAGGTTTGTGGTCGGTTCATCCAGCGCTATGAGGCCGCAATTGACTCCGAAGCACTCTGCGAGGGCCAGCCGGATAATCAAACACGCCAGGACTTTTTGGCCCGCAGAGCACCGTCCTCGCATGTCTAGTTCCACGTCCTGCTTCACCATGCAAACACGATAATTGTAAGACTTGTTACCACGCTGCGTTTCGTTCTCGCTTCGAATCAGAATGGTATCCACATCCGTTCCCGAATAAGTTTTCTTCCATAGCTCGTCGATGATGCGATTGATTTCCTCCATTTTCATCGAGTGATACTTCATGATTGCTGAATCCAGCGCCTTTGAGTAAGTCCCGAGGTCGTCATTCGCAGCTGTCGTCGTTTTAAGCTGGATCAAGGCTTTGCGGTAGTCGGCGTGTACGTTCAGGAACTCACTCTGGAGTTCTTCGTTGATTTGACTAAGCTGGTCGTCCATCTGCTTGATCTCGCCCATCTTTGAGCCGTAGTCCGCGTTCAACTGGGCGTACCTGTTCTTGAGCCTTTCGGCATCCCGCTCATATTTCTCGCGATCCCGCTCTGCATGCTTTGACTCCAATTCCTCAATTCGGCTGTCTAGCGTGGTCAGTTCGGCCCCTAGTCTCCGCAGTTCAAGAGCGTCTCGCAGAGTCCGCTCATACCCTTTGATGTCTACAAGCCACTTTTCTTCTTTGCCGATGCGATCATCAAGTTCCTGGAGAGATTTCTCTGCATCCTCTACCAGCGCTGCCACATCTTTGAGGTTCTGTTCACACTCCTTCAGCTTCTGCTCGCCGCCGCCTGAGACATATTCTTGTATAGCAGAATCAATGGCCGTTAGCTCCGAAACATGACGATACACGGCAGCAGCAGCAGTAGTAGCCTTTTGTTCCTCTTCTCTGGCAGCCTCGGTCGTCTTACGCAGCTCCTCATTCTCTGTCGACAGTTTCGGAGCCAAGGCCGCTAGAGCAGATCGTGCCGCTTCCACCTCCCCATGAGCAGCTGTTGCTTTAGAACGGTTCTGCTCAATCGCGCTCTCCAAACTGCGTTTCTCATGGAGCTCCGACTGCATCTTCGACAGCTCAGCTCGCTTGTCATTCAAGCTCGTCTGCAGATGCTGCTGGCGTGTATGAAAGCTCTCTCGCTTTTCCAAGAGGGCAGATATCCGCCGCTTGATAGCTCTTGCCTCCTCTGACTTTGAGCCGAGTGCCGTGTGCATTTCATCCGCCGTGCGATTGCTACCAGCACCACTAATCTGTGATTCAGTCTCCTTTGCCTGTGCTCGGAGATCCTCAAGCTCTCGATGCGAGCGGCTAATGTCAGCAACCGGCCGCCGCAAGTTCTCGAGATCTCTCAGTGCGTTGCGAGCCGCCTCGGCAAGTCCAGCCCGACTGTCAGCTTCCGTTGCTGCTTCGTCGGCTTCGAGGGACAGGGAATCTATCTCAGCCTCGAGATCTGGAATGTCGCTGTCCCGCAGGGCCTTGAGCCTGTTCACGTCGGCCCCAGCGTTTCGGAGACGAGTCAGATCTTCTTGCACCTCGTTCAGTATCTCTTTCGCCTCCTGTTCAGAAGCTGGCAGGTTGCTCAGCCGCACGTTCAAAAAGCGGACAAACGCATCCTTGTCGTGATCAGTGGCAAATCCCCGATGACATAGGAGACATCTATGGGCATTGCCCTCCACCTCCTTCAATGCAAGTCCATAGTACTCGCGAGTGAAGCTTCGTTGCTCAAGATTGTGGGTCGCGTCGGCGACTTGGGTTTCCATGGCCGCCAGTTCAGCATCGTACTGAGATAATGCAGCTCCGTTCAATTGCTGCCGCAGGCCGGACTCGAGTGATCTCAGTTCCGCCTGGGCTGTCTCAAGGTTCTTCTGCGCAATGGCAAGGCGAGTATCTGCCTGGTTTTGGGCGCGGCGCGCTTCGTCGAGCCCACAAACAGCATCGTCAGCGGCTCTCTGCTTCTCGATGATGAGATCTCGAAGCTGTGCCTCTGCGGCATCAGGAGCAAGACTTGGTAAACCTGTAGCACGAATGAAGGCGGCGCTCGTAGACTCTACGCTCAAATTTAGTGCCTTGCTGCGCTTCGTCAACTCATCCGTGAGAAGACTATGGCGTGCGCGGACGCCGCTTTGGCGGGTCGACTGTTCCAGCTCCTTGTTTATCTCCGCCATGGCGGCCTCGACCGTCTCTAGAGACGCTTCCTCCCGGGCCAAGGCTTCTGGAACGGCATGGTGCGCATACTCTTTCTGAACCGTTGACAGCGTTGCCTTGAGCTCTTCGACTTGTGCTTGTTTATAGGAGATGGCACCCTCGTCGACCACAAGGGCGTCGAGCTCTGTTTGCAGACGTTGACCCTCACGGTCGCACTCAGCAATGGTATCTTTAGCCGCTAACCGCCGCTGCTCTTCGCGCAACTTCTCCGTCGTAAGGGATTGGAGCCGTCGCTGAACTTTCTCCTCTGCTGCACGGCCATCGAGGCGGGCGCGCTCCACATCGGCAGTCAGTCGAGCATGGCGCTCTCGGAGCTCTGCAACAAAATTGTCGAGATCACTGTCCGACGCGTCATCCTTCAAATCTGGTATTTCCAGCTCACTGGCAGCCTGGTGGATTTCATCCCGTCGACGAGCAAGGTTTCGTGTATGCGCAGCCGCTTCAGCACGCAGTTGGCCCTCCTGGGTCCGAAGCTCATTGTTGCGCCGCCGTAACTCTTCAAGCGCTCCTCTGCGACCATCGCGCTGCTCAACAAGTGCAGCTATCGCTGCACGGCGCTCCTCAACCTGAGCCTCGAAGTTACCTAGCTTGCTACGCAGAACCTCGTCCGTGGCGTCAGCGTGGCGCTCGTCTCCCAGAGACGACTCTATGCGGGCAATATTGTCAGCCGTGACAGTTCGTTCGTGCCGTAGCTGGTTGAGCTGGGCTAAAATCTCTTGAAATTGCTGATTTGAAGAGAAAAGCTCGTTTGACTCGCGCGTGACCTCGCGCATTTCCAGGTGAAGTGCTTCGGCGTCAGCCTTGAAGTCCTCGATCTGGGATACCAGCCGGCTGGCGCGCTGTTCGGCGCGTGTCGCACGGTCTGCCTCAATTTTGAGGTGGCCAGCGTCCTGTTCTTGGAGCTTGATGGTAACGGCGTTCTCCTTACGCAGGGTCTTGATGGAGTCCAAGGCGCGGGTGAACTTTGATGCCTCGAATATGTCGTCGAACCGCTTCTTGAGGGCTGCCGGCTCGGAGAGCGGCCACAGACTCTCCTCCTGGTGGCAGAACACGACGTGGTCCAGGACAGCCTTGGACACGCCGAGGTAGAGGGGCATTTGGGCGTCGAGCTCTGCGCATCTGGTGCTGATGGTGCTGCGCTCGCCGTTGCGCAGGGCGAGCAGCTGGCCCTCGAGGGTCTTGAAGGAGCGACTGGCGGGCTTGACTACGAGCTGCATGGAGCGGGTCACTATCATGGCGGTGCCGTTTGTGGAGGTGAACGCCAGCTTGACCTGGGCCTTGACCTCGCGCTCGCCGACGATCTTGGGGTCGTGGATGAAGGCTCCGCCCTTGGAGTTTGGCGGGAGCTCGCCGGTGGTGGCATAGCGCAGCGACTCGATGATTGTCGTCTTGCCTGAGCCATTCTGGCCGACGATGAGGGTCAGCGGCTTGCCGAACGGGAGGAACTCGCGGGAGTCGCTGTCGAACGACCGGATGCCCTGGATGGAGAGCTGAGTTAGCCGCAATTGCCGGCATTCCAGGTCGGGCGAGGCCCAGGCACGCGCCCGGGCCGCACTCGGGCCCGTCCGAGGCCTCCAGCGGGCGCACACACCTTGTGGATGGTCGACATCGTGTCCGACGCCACCCGCCGCACGGCTGACCGCAGATGCTAAAATAGACGCGTCGGTGAAATTTCAGTGAGTAATCGGGGAGGAGGCATCACATGAGACCGACCTGGAGTGTCGTTGCGCGGAATTGGAGACTCCTCAGGACCAAAAGACCACTGACACGCAGCAAGATGACTGACAGCACCCAGCAGCCGCCCTGGATCCGGCCCGAGCCGGCCTCGGGCGCCCGGCCCAAGCTCAGCCTCTACAACACCCTCACGCGGACAAAGACCGAGTTCGTGCCAATGGACGGCAACCGTGTCACCTGGTATTGCTGCGGCCCCACGGTCTACGACTCGGCACACATGGGCCACGCCCGCAACTACGTCTCGACAGACATCAACCGCCGAATCCTCCAGGACTACTTTGGCTACGACGTCTACTTCGTGCAGAACGTCACTGATATCGACGACAAGATCATCGTCCGTGCCCGCCAGAACTTCCTCTTTGACCGCTACGTCGCAGCCCACCCCTCCGTGGACGCCTCCGTCAAGGACAAGGTCCGCGAGGCGCTGCGTGCCTACGTGGCCAAGAACCTCGGCTACGACGGCTCCCTGGACGACTTTGCCGACTGGGCAGCCAAGATCGACGTCGCCGAGCAGGCAGCAAAAGACCCCAAGTACCCGATGCATCTCTCTGCGACCCGAACGGCGCTGGCCGCCGTCAGCCAGTCCCAGAACGGCCCGTCAGATGCCTCGGACGGCGAAGGCTTCTGGGAGGCGGTGAAGGACGTGCTGGTGCCGGTGCTGGACGCAGAGGGCGGCGCCGAGGTCAACGATCCCGAGATCTTTCGCGCCCTGCCGGCGCACTGGGAGCGACAGTTCGACAACGACATGCGACGGCTCAACGTGCTGCCGCCAACCGTCGTGACACGGGTATCTGAGTACGTGCCAGAGATCGTCACGTTCGTCGAGAAAATCATCGCCAATGGCTACGCGTACCGCACCGACGACGGCTCTGTCTACTTTGACACCACAGCGTTCGAGAAGGGCGGGAAGCACTTTTACGCCAAGCTTCAGCCGTGGAATCGTGGGAAGCGAGAGCTCATCGACGAGGGCGAAGGTTCTCTCAGCGTGCGGACCAACGGAAAGAAGACCCCATCAGATTTTGCGCTGTGGAAGGCGTCGAAGCCGGGCGAGCCTCGGTGGGAGTCGCCCTGGGGCCACGGTCGGCCTGGATGGCACATTGAATGCTCGGTGATGGCGTCTGAGGTCATTGGCAGCACCATGGACATCCACTCGGGTGGCATCGATCTCGCTTTCCCGCACCACGACAACGAGCTGGCTCAGTCGGAGGCGTGCCACGACTGCCCACAATGGGTCAACTACTTTCTTCACACGGGCCACCTCCACATTGAGGGCCAGAAGATGAGCAAGTCGCTCAAGAACTTTATCACCATAGAAGAGGCGCTCAAGACCTTCTCGGCGCGGCGGCTCCGCATGGCGTTTGCGCTCCAGCAGTGGAACAGCCCCCTGGACTTTAAGACTGCGCTCATAGACGAGGTCAAGGCATACGAGGGCACGTTTAGCCGCTTCTTTTCAAAGGTGCGCGCGCTCATCCTAGAGGCGCAGAGCAAGGAAGATCGAGGCGAGATTGTCGGCAAGAAACTTGGCTCTGCTGATCTGACGCTGTTTCGACAGCTTCAGGAGACTCGGGAGGCCGTCCACGCAGCGCTGTGCGACAACCTGGCTACGCCACAGGTGTTCCAGCATCTGTCTGACCTCGTGCAAAAGGCAAACGGCTACATGAGCGCTGTGCCGACGGCGGAGCTGCGAGCCGACACGTTGCGGGCTGTCGGAGAGTTTGCCACGCGCATGCTGGGCATCATGGGTTTCCGCACGCACCCGGGAGGGCTCGGATGGGGCGACGAAGACGCGGGCGCTGGTGCCGACGACGTCGAGGCGAGGCTGATGCCGTACTTGCAGGTGCTGTCGCAATTCCGGGATAGCGTCCGGAGCAAGGCAATCCAGAAGGCGCCGTACGCCGAGTTCCTCCAGGCGACGGACCGTCTGCGGGACACAGAGCTGCTCGAGCTGGGGGTCTCGTTGGACGACCGGGACGGGCAGTCGGCGCTGGTCAAGCTGCTCACGGAGGCGGAGAAGCAAGAACGGCTCGTGGAGCGGGATGCGCGGGCAGCGGCGCTGGCCGAGAAAGAGGCGAAAAAGCAGGAGCGACTGCGGCAGGAGGAGGAGCGGCGGAAGGAGCGGATGGAGCGGGCCAGGGTTAAGCCGTCTGAGATGTTCCGGACCGCGGAGTACAGTGCGTGGGACGAGAGCGGGATGCCGACAACTGACGCCAAGGGTGAGCCCCTTTCCAAGAGTCTGAGAAAGAAGCTTCAGAAGCAGTACGACCAGCAGAAGCGTCTGCACGACGACTGGATGCGGGGGGACTAGGCTGTGTGGCAACCAGCGGGGAGTGCTGGAACGACCACATGCTGGGTTGCCACCGTCATGTTGAGTTTGCAACAACCAGAATGTAGGGAATAGACTGGCCATGGCCTGACCGTAATCTAGGCACGCTACACGCAGTATGGGCCACGGACGGGCTGGTCGAACGTGGGGGCACCACGAATTGGCCAAGCAACCAGAGTGAGACCAGCGCCAGGCGTAGAGCCGTATGTGGGCATGAAACAGTGTAAACAAATGAGCAGATGTGAGGGAGAGGGTGCGAGCAATGGCCCGAGAGTGGACATGAGGCGACCGAGGGGATTAGGAATTTATTGCTGAGCCTTGGCGGGAATGGATCTGCTTTGTAGGAAGGGCAACGAGCGGGTGTAGGGTGGAGGCAATGGTAAGGCCAGGCAGATGTCCAGCGGGCACGTAGAGACGAGGCACTCGGACAGATGGCGGGCACGTAGAGACGAAGGGTGAGGCAGACAGGATGGCGAGCGGGCACGTGGAGACGAAGTGTCAGTCACGGCCAGTGGCATTGAGAGAATGGCCAGTGAGCAGTCAGACACATGACGCCACAGTGAGGGCAAGACATGCCCCTGGCGAGCGCATGAAACAAACTGAGCGCCGGAAAGGGACGGACAGAGTGGAGGCTGGGGATGGTCTGACTTAGTGCACAGGCCTGGCGTAGGGGACGAGGTGGCGTAGGGGACAGGGCGAGGTGGCACAGCTGAGGGCGGGCAGACAGCGGCCACTTGCGTAGCATTACGGGCTGCGCGCTGCTCGAGGGAGCTGGCTAGAACAGCCGGTCGAGAGCCGCGACAGCGGCCAGCCGCGAAGACGCGACAGGCAGCAGAGCGCCAGGGATGCAGCCACGAGAGTGCGCCGGAGACCATCCGGGCCGGGTGCAGGGGCAGAATGCGGCGAGCCCTTGGCGGGCGCAGCGAGCTGCCAGCGGCTGGCGGCTAGGCGGGGGATGGGTGACTGGCTGGCGGCATGTCAACATGACACGACGACGGCCGCCACGGCTACTCTGGCCGGCCAATGGCCATCACGGCTGCCACTACGGCCGGCCATGGCCACCACCGTAGAGACCGGCTGCGCCGGCCCACGCAGACACGTAGGCTCGCCACGGAGACGCTGGACGCTGGACGCTCGTGGACCAGCACCGCGCTCGCTACCGTAGACCACGGTCAACACGTGGACACGGCGCTGCACAGGTGTAGACACCGAGACCTATAGACGTGTAGACGTAGACATGGAGAGCATGGACGTGGACGTGTAGACGTGACACCGAGAGCAGACGTGGACGTAGACGTGACACCGAGAGCAGACGTGGACGTAGACGTGACACCGAGAGCAGACGTGGACGTAGACGTGACGCCGAGAGCATAGACGTGGACGCGTAGACGTAGACGCCGAGGCCATAGACCCCGAGACGCTATTGACATAGACACCGCGAGCTATAGACGCCGCGAACTGTCGGCGGGCGGCGACGGACCAGCCACCGCCGCCGGACCCAACAACATGAAACAGACCCGCCACCAGTGGGCCGCCTGACAGCGACTCGCCGGCGATGGCCAGCCGACGGCGACGACACGGCGACGACCACGCGACGACGACGCCGCCTACGACGACCACGACCGTCCGAACGTCTACGACCAGCCGCCGTCCAGCACCGTCTCGGCCGACCACCTCGGCAAGCCCGCAGGAGCCGACCTCAAGCTCGGCCTTGCGACTGCCCCGGTGCTCTTCGCATGGGAGAAGTATC
>JANJPH010000196.1:0-19705 GCA_030407195.1 [Candida] tunisiensis
AGATCAGGAATGGGACTTTTCACTATGTCATTCGTGACCTTCGCGCCACCATAGGCGAAGTTGTCAGTGCACAGACAGTTGCCAATGCCTGCGCACAGATACTCGACCCACACCGGGCCATCACCCCAGCGCCCATTTGGTCCTGGTCCATGGCGGAGGACCCGCGACTTCTCCGCAGGCTGGTCCTTGGGGACCCAGTAAAGCGAATCACCAGCGTAATTGGCGTCCAATGGACCGTGGTCCGCTCTGGGAAGCATCACCTCGCCACTGTCACTGTAGCTATCACCGAAGTTGATGATTCGGAGGGCGTGGTCGGGGTCTTGCAGAGCATCCAGAAGGGTGGTGGGTGTCTTTTTGCTCCCCTTGGTCCGGCTGCCGTATAGGGTTTTTGGCAGCTGTCCCGAGAGTCTGTCCTTGTACGAGCCTATGACACCACCTATGCTCCGCTCCTCCTCGTAGGTCGCCTGGATGTCATGGCGGAACAGGGAGCCAAGAGAGACCACCAGGGCCATGACCATCACTGTCGTGAGGGCCAGAAGCCTCAAAACACGGAGGCCAGCTCGCATTCTCAGGGGAGTCAAGCAGTGGATTCGCTGCTCACCAACACTCGACCTGACGAGGCTCAAGGCGCGAAATTACGTGCTGTGCAGACTGCAATCTCGTGCGCCGTGACATCCAAGTCGCCGAGACCGAGATCAAACAACTACACAGGGTGTCAACAAGTGGCCCTCTCAGTGGTTCTGTTTGTATCTGCGAACTACTAAGGGTAGAAAGGGGAACTGGGAGGTTCCACGAACTGGTTCACGGCTCCACTACCGGGCGCTTCTGTCTTACCAGTCGTTGTTGATGTTTTTAATGAAATCTCCGATGTTTCATGCCTTGCATTGCTGGACGTGGGATTCCGTTGTCCTATTGGAGGTCATAAGCCCCCTGATTCAGGTCATGAGCCCTGGCCAAGCCTAGGTCATGGGCCCAGAATGCTGAAGAGGTCATGAGCCCTCGAGGGGAAAGAGGTCATGAGCCCTAAAGGGGAAGAGGTCGTGGGCCCTCCATCGCGTCTCGCGTCGCACGACACGCCACCCCATGGGCTTTGGAACAGGGCCCGGGAGCAAGCCACGGACGCTTCACGCGGCCCGTGGCCCGCCCGAACGGCTTAAGCAGACAAAGCTAAGCTTTGGTCAGCCAGCAAAACAGGACAAGCCTGCAGTGACTCCCAGAGACACCCGTCCTAGCTTTGAACGAAGTCCAAATGCCCCTCCCAGCACTGGACGGCTGGACAGCTCGGCAGTTCTTTCTTCGCCTCCGGTGGCTGCGTCGCGCGTCAGCGCACCGTGGATGGCCAGCAACGACAATTCGAAGTGGCAGGACCCGAGCAACCCCAGTCAATCAACCAGTGTAGTTGATTTGACCACTAGCGATCCGGATAGCGACGACGGCTTTCTTGAAATTGCTTCTGGACCAGTGAGCCAGAAGTCTTCTCCCTCCGTTGGCCAGCGACCTGCGGTCCGTCCAGTTGAACCACCGCGACCTGCGGCTAAGTCTATCAGCCGACCACGACAAATAGATGAACGGGTGAACGGGATTGTAAGCGGCAGCACGCGCGGGAGCCTGTTATCTGCCTCGCGTGGCGCTCGCGCGTCAAAGCGAACAATGCCGTCCAGTTTCAACTCCACTATGCCGGCTTACAAGCGGGCATTCAGCATGAACGAGGCTAATAATGGTGTAGGAGCGGTCGCAGGTCAGGCTGCACACAACAGTCAGCCTACGTTTGGGGGTGAGAAGATTACACTCTCTGATGAACAGCGCAAAGTGGTCGACCTAGTGCGAGAAGGTGCGAATGTGTTCTTCACTGGTGCGGCTGGAGTCGGTAAGTCGGCGGTGCTTCGTACCATCATTCGAGAGCTACGGATGCTATATCCTGACGGTCGAGTTGCTGTGACGGCGTCGACAGGTCTGGCAGCAGTCAACGTTGGTGGGCAGACATTGCATCGGTTTGCCGGAATAGGCCTGGGCAAGGAGGACGTAGCCGTGTTGATTAGCAAGGTTAGGCGAAACCGGCAGTCGGCGGAACGTTGGCGCAGCACGAAGGTTTTAATTGTGGACGAGATTTCCATGGTGGACGGCGACCTTCTCGACAAGCTCAATGAAATTGGTAAGGCGGTCCGATCCAACTACTCTCGACCATTTGGAGGGCTCCAGTTGGTGCTCACTGGTGATTTTTTTCAGTTGCCACCGGTACCTGATCGGGGAAAATTGGCTAAATTTGCATTCGAGGCGAATTGCTGGCCCGAGCTAGTGGACCACGCTATTTTGCTGCGCCAGGTGTTTCGTCAGCGAAATGATGTTGGTCTCGTGGAGATCCTCAATGCCATGCGGTTGGGCGAGGTGACGCCAGCAACGGAGCAAAAATTCCGGTCGCTGGCAAGGTCAATTACCTACGACGACAATATCGAGCCGACAGAGTTATACCCGACGCGGATGGAAGTAGAGCGGGCAAATACGCAACGGATGAACCAGCTGAGTGGAGAGCTAATGGAATTCAAGGCCGAATGTTTCAACTTGGGTGGCTTACCCGACACAAGCTCTTATCGAAACAACGCTCAGTGCTCCGAGATGCTACGTCTAAAGCCGGGGGCCCAGGTAATGTTTCTGTGCAATGATGTGGACAGCGGGCTGGTCAATGGTAGCCTAGGTCGAGTTTTGGGCTTTTTCTCTGAGGCAACGTTCTTAAAGATTTGTGTCATGGCACGGAACGAACCTGAAGGAACCACTGGAGAGCTGCACTCATTGTGGCAAGAACATGGAAGGAGGTTGGCCACGGCAGCTCCACATGAAAGAGAAATGGCACTCGAAAATCTGTCAATGGAGGACAAATTGAAATTGGAAAAGATGTCGTTAGCCATCGGAAAGGATGACGACAGCGACCGGCTGCCGGTGGTGCATTTTCCTGTTGAGAATGTTATCCACAGGGTTAAACCGCACACTTGGGAATGGTCTGACAATAAGGGCAACCTCGTATTTCAAATGACACAGGTCCCTGTGATCCTCTCTTGGGCACTATCAATCCACAAAGCCCAAGGTCAGACTCTTGCTAGGGTAAAGGTCAACTTGGGGCGTACTTTCGAGAACGGCCAAGCATATGTTGCACTGTCTCGGTGTATATCCACCGACACACTGCAAGTTACCAATTTTGCCGCATCCAAGGTCACGGCACATCCCAAAGTGAAGCAGTTCTATGCGACTCTCAGTTAGGCAAGTGCATGGCTCAGGACTGTTGTTGTGACAACTGCAGTCGGAGCTCCAGTCTTGAGTAGGCTCCTCTAATGTCTTCACCAGGAAGCTCAGTAGAGCAGCTTGCAATAGACGTCGAGCAAAAAGAGCTTGCCAAGTTGCAAAGTTACTGCGACCGCACTTCCAGTTCATCATCAATCAACTCGGGTTGCAGTTGCGAGGTGAGAGACGAAAATACCTCGGGGCACCGGACGGAAGATGGTCAGACGACGACAGCAGCAAAGCTGGGATCTGAATGCTCCAGTGTCACTTCTTCGACGGCATGTCATGATGATGTAGCTCACGATGAAGGTGGTGCTTACGTCACACAGGCGAACCATGCTTCCATCGGCCCCACAGCTTCGAATTTGTTAGCTCATGCCTCTGCTATTCCATCATCAGACCACGCTAAGTTGAGCGACGAGCATCTGTCCCAGGGTCGCAGACATATCGCAGCCCAGAACCTTGAACAAGTTTTTTTGGGCTACCGAACAATGGAGACGTCTTCCCTCTCATGGGACTCCATTGTTTCGCAACTCAAGACGATGGGGGCGCTCGTTGACGCAAGTCTAGAACTTGCGACGGCAATGGTTGACGGCTCTGAGTCAGAATCGAACGTCTGACGGTGCGCTCTGAACCAAAAGGCGTAATATGTTGGCATCGGTAGTTTTGCAGTGACAAATCAGACCTAGACGGTCCATATATCAATGAAAGCCTTATTCTGGTAGTTTATTGCTTCGTCTCGCCCCAACTTGCTGTGGCGACGGAGACAACGTAGATGATGACCACGATGCGCCTTGATTCACGTGACCGCGCGACATGACATGACGAAGGCCGTGACAGTCCGCGACGGTGACGTGACTGCGACAGAGATCGCGAATCAACAGCAGCAATGGATTCCGACTGGTCGCAGGCTTCCATGGGACGTTCGTCAGACCGGTCTCAAGTTTCGCAGGCAGCGTTGGCGGGCACGCCGCCGGCGAGCTCGGCGAGGTCTGATACGGAGGCAGCCCGACGTGAGCTGTGCACGCGATAGCGACGACGAAGCAGATACCGCTTTGAGCGACGAGCAGAAGGCAGTGATACGGGCTGTTGTGGACGAGGGCCGTAATGTCTTCTTCACTGGTAGCGCCGGCACTGGGAAATCAAGGGTGTTGCATACAATCGCCAGGCGATTACGATACAAGTATGGCAATGCTGTGGTGGTCACAGCTCCTACAGGCATCGCAGCTATCAACGTCCGAGGACAGACTCTGCACAGCTTCGCAGCTATGGGCCATATGGCTGGGCAAACGTTGAAGCGGTTAAAGCAGCGCATCAAACACACACCTGCAGGCCAACGGTGGCGCTTGTGCCGCGTCTTGATCATCGACGAGGTGTCAATGGTCGATGGCAACTTTCTGGACGTCTTAGATGAGATTGCCCGCTTCGTGCGCGGATCGCAACTGCCTTTCGGAGGTCTTCAGCTGGTGCTAACTGGCGATTTTTACCAGCTTCCACCAGTTCCAGACCACAGGTTCAAGAACTTACTGGAGGGCCGTGAGGCGGACGACTGTGGGCTACCGGACGTGAGCCAGTCACAGATGCTTGCCAGCAGAGAGCAGAGCGGGCCAGTAGCGAAATTTGCATTCGAGGCGAACGTGTGGCAACGATGCATCGACGAGACTATCGTGCTCCGAAAGGTCTTTCGGCAAGAGAATAGCGCCGAGCTGATAACCATGTTGAATGCGGTGCGCACTTGTGATCTCACTGAAGAGATCTGCGTCAAGTTTCGAAAGCTGTCACGCGATCTCGACGTCAGCGATGGGGTGGAGCCGACCGAGCTCTTTCCACTGAAACGGGACGTGGACGTTGTGAACGCCCGCCGCCTCAGTCAGCTCGCCGGAAGCGAGCGGTGCTACGAAGCCACTGACTGGCGAAGTGATGACTGCGCCGTAGACCAAGCAAACGCCTTCTTCTCTGCTCTAACCGTGCCTGTGGAGCTCCGCTTGAAGCTGAAGGCACAAGTGATGTTGCTGAGGAACTACCATGACAAAGGACTCGTGAACGGCAGTCTAGGGACTGTGATTGGCTTTCTCCCGGAGCAGGCATGGGAGATCTTTGACCATCTGCGCGGCCAATGTCGCGAAGCTTCGCTCCTCTTTCCTGACCGGGAAACCACACGCCACAGTACCAGTACGGGCCTCCCGGCAGGCTTCCCATACGCTGCCGTTCTTGAGCTGAGCGCCTCGCAGTATGTGTCCGCGTGGCACAACCTCTGCGAGGCCGTCTCTCTGACGGCCGGCGGCAGCAGGGAAGATGCCCTGGACGCCTTGAGCAGCGGCAACTTCACAGGTCTAGAGTCAGCAGTCTTGCGCAGGGTGCTCCACCTGGACAGAGAAACGAGCTTGGTGGGGCTTCTGACGCCAGGACCGAGTACAGTTCTCTGGCCGGTTGTCGAGTTCCGGGGCATTCACGGGGACGCACCGACGACGGACCTCATCAGAGCAGTCGACTGGGAGCTTCTACGGCCTCGCCGCAACGTGGAGGGGAGCCTAACCAACGATGGCCAGCATGCCACTGCAGTGGCATTGAGACGACAGCTTCCCCTGACCCTGGCGTGGGCCATCTCAGTGCACAAGTCCCAGGGTCAGACGCTGTTCAAGGCCAAGATGGACCTGCGGCGGACGTTCGAGCCCGGGCAGGCGTATGTAGCCCTGAGCCGGGCTACGAGCCTGGAGGGTCTCCAGGTTGTGAACTTTTCGGCGTCCCGGGTTGCCGTGCATCCGAAAGTTGTCGAGTTCTACGCGAGACTAGACGGCTCGCAGACGGCGGAGGCCGTTACCAGCACCACCGAGCGCGGGAATGTCTCGAGCGGCCTTTCGGACGACGAAATCTGGCTCGGCGGGGTACCACCCGACGGCTGATCTCTCGGCCGACAAGTCCGACAGGAAAATGCCGCTCGTGACAGCATTACCCTGTGTCGCTTCCCCCACCTTTCCACGCTGCCTGTGCTCGGATTCGTTGACTGAGTTGGGTCAGTCTTCCGCACGAACACGACAGTTTGCACGAGGAAACGGGCTGCATTGGACTGTGGAGTCGACCGAAATCGTCGACACATCTCACCCCGCTTCATTCCACTCCACGACACCTTCATTCGCCATGACAGACGCCCAGAAGCGTGAGTTTCACCGCCAATCCTCCTCAGATGGTACCGTGTCGCATGTGGGCCGGACATTAGTCCCCGAAACGACCGGGCCGGCACAGACGGACTCAACCACATGAGCGGCCGCTAACAACAGCTTTGCCGTTCATCTACCAGTTCGCGGCCGGCGCCGTGGCCGGCGTGTCCGAGGTGAGTGCTCGCGTGACCCTCGCGCGATCTCTGGACGTGAATCGCGTCTCAGTGGGACCCGTGCGACGTTTGTACAGGCGGCACCGGGAGCAGCCCGTCCAACTGAGGGCGTGGTGTGCCATGCTGTGCCTCTGAACTCGCTAACCCAGATCCTGGTCATGTATCCCCTCGATGTCGTCAAGACTCGGATGCAATTGCAGGTCGGCAAGGACGGCTACTCGTCCATGATGGACTGCTTCACCAAGATCGTGAAGAACGAGGGCGCGAGCCGGCTCTATCGCGGCATTGGGGCTCCCATTCTCATGGAGGCACCCAAGCGTGCGACCAAGTTCGCAGCCAACGAAAAGTGGGGTCAGTTCTACAAGGGCCTGTTTGGTATCCCCCAGATGACGCAGCCGCTGTCTATTCTGACCGGCGCGACTGCCGGCGCCACCGAGTCGTTCGTTGTCGTGCCCTTTGAGCTTGTCAAGATCCGTCTCCAGGACAAGAGCTCAAAGTACAACGGCATGATCGACGTGGTCAAGAAGCTGGTGCAGCAGGAGGGCTTCCTGGCCCTCTACAACGGCCTTGAGGCGACCATGTGGCGTCACGTGGCGTGGAACGCTGGCTACTTTGGCGTTATCTTCAAGGTCCGTGAGATGATGCCCAAGGCGACAACCAAGTCCGGCCAGATGACCAACGACCTGATTTCCGGTTCCATCGGCGGCACTGTCGGCACCATGATCAACACTCCGTTCGATGTGGTCAAGTCGCGCATTCAGAACACGACCCGCGTTGCCGGCGTTGTGCCGAAGTACAACTGGACGGTGCCGTCTGTCATCACCGTGTTCAAAGAGGAGGGTTTTGGCGCGCTCTACAAGGGTTTTGTGCCCAAGGTGCTGCGTCTCGGCCCCGGCGGAGGTATCCTTCTCGTTGTGTTCACGGCGGTCATGGACTTCTTCCGCTCGATCCAATAAGCTCTATAGACGAGTGTACACTACAAAATGTATGGCCCACCGGCCCTCGTTGCCTCAACACAGATCTACTTGCAAGTGTAGTTGCGATAAATAGGCAGCGAAAGGGCGCTGAGACGGACACGATCCCATGCCTGGGACTGTTAATCTTACCATGGACTCGACGCTCGCAGCTCAGTAAGTTCAATAGTGAACTACAAGCAACACGGATTTGTCCAGGATGCCGCACAAAGAAGCGAAATTTTTCGGGGGTCCTCGGCCCTTTTATACCGCTGTGCCCTTGCCGGGTAACTGTCGTGATGGCCCCACAAGCGGCTCGTGCGGCTCAACGTCGCCGTCCACCGACACAATGGCGGAGGAGCCTTCACCGAGCCCGGCGCGGCCGGCGTCGTCCGGGTCGTCCCGCAGCCCCGACCTGGACGTCGGAATGGTGCCGGCCACCATCATCATCAAGTTTTCGGACAGTGCCGTCAAGGACTTGGTCCTGCCAGTCGAGGACGTGGCGACCCTCAGCGCGTCGACGCTGAGACGCGAGATCAGGACACAAGTCGGCGGCACGACTGCAAACCGGCGTCTCCGGCTCATCCACGCGGGCCGTGTGATCACGGACCAAACCGACATCGCAAAGGACGTCGCCCGGCTGATTGGCGCCTCCGGCGGCGCCGCGCACGCAGATCCAAAGGGCAAAGGGCGTGAATCAGACTCTGCTGAGCGTAAGACGCTGCCCCGCGTGTACATCCATTGCTCCATTGGCGACGTGCTGACCGCTGAGGAGCTTGCACGAGAGAACCAGTTCGACTCGGCTGCACCGCAGCCCAGCACCCTTCCCGAGCTCCAGGGCTTTGACCGGCTGCGCACCGCGGGCTTCACCGATGAGGACATCCAGCAGCTGCGCAGCCAGTTCAACAGCATTTACGGGGAGCAGAACCAAAACTCAGACGACATCGTCCAGCTCGAGGAGCGGTGGATGAACACCGGCGCCGACGACCCGATGGGACAGGGAGAGGGCTTTGGCGGGTACTACATGGAGGACCTTACTGGGATCCTCATGGGGGTGTTTCTCGGGGTGCTGAGCCTGTTTTTCCTCAGAGAAACTTCGCTCTTTTCGAAGCGGCAACAACGTGCCATCGTCGCCGGTGTCGCCATCAACTTCAGCTTTGCTCTGCTGCGAATGTTTTATTAGCACTACATCACTCCTCCTTGCGCTTGAGGAACGCGTCTTCGGCTTTCTCGAAGACATAGGCCACGCCCTTTTCGACCGGCTCGTCGAAGAGATACGGCAGCGCAGGCACAATGGCAAGCCCCAGGCCCACAGGTCCGTAGGTGCGGAGGCGCACGTTCTTGACGTTGCGGAGAGCGTAGCCCGAGAATCGGACCGTGCTGTGGATTGTGAACGCCGGCAGGCCCATCGACGCTAGCGATTGGAAAACACACCGTTCTAGGCCAATCAGCTGCCAGGGGCGAGAGTTTTCGGCAGTGTTCTGTCGCGTCTCCGGGGAGGGATGCGGAATGGAGTGCCACGGCTGGAGCCCCGGCTGGTAGAGGCCTTCATTTTCGAGTTTTGCTCGCCATGAGACATAGGCGACGTCGCCCAGGATGTAGGCCCACGACACACCATAAGCCGTTCGCACGACCGCTGGAGGGACGACAGGCCGAAATGACTCACCAATGTCAGACGTGTACGCCACGTAGCGGTGAGTCGCGGCCAGGATAGTCTGGATCAGCAGGTGGCTCTGGTCATTAATAAATCGATACTCACCTTGAGTCGCCTCGCGTAAGCCGCGTACCGAATGTTGCTCTCGGTTGAATCGGGCGCGCTGCCAGAGGCAATGCCCTGCAATACGGTCTGGTCGGTCACAGTGGCATCCTGGCGGACCATGAGCTGGGCCTCGTCGAGGTTTTCGCTTTCCTTCTTCGAGCCGGCCATCGGTCTAGTGCGGGCCTTCGGTGCAGCCTCTGCCAATCGTGCGGCTCACCTTGTGCGGCTCATGCGGCTCGGCTGTGCGACCGTTGGTTGCCGTGGCAACGGCGTTTGTTTACTTTGGCGGGTGGGACGTGCAACGGACCAAGTGAGGGATGCGGAAGAGCAGCAACGTCTTGTCCAGTGAGAAAAGGCCAAGCAGCGCCGTCGTCCGCGTGTCAATGGGTCCCTCTCCCAAGGCAGCTCGCACGTCTATGACGGGTGGTGGCCACAGGCCTGGCATGCCAGGCCGCCGCCTCACGACCCCGCCACGCCGAGAGCAGGCTGGCGAGGACCAGGAGACCAACATCAAGGTGTTCGTACGGTGCCGTGGCCGGAATCAGCAGGAACTCGCTGCAAACAGTGGTGTCATCATCAAGACCAGAGGCGACCGCGGCAATGAGGTTGTCGTGCCGAGTGGACCCTCAGCACTCACCGAGAAGAAGTATGTCTTCGATCGGGTGTTCGGACCAGAGGCCGACCAGGGCATGGTGTTTGAAGGCGTCGCGACAGGAGTCCTTGACGAAATGCTTGCCGGATACAACTGCACCATATTTGCCTATGGCCAGACAGGCACCGGCAAGACCTACACGATGACTGGAGATTGTACAGATACCAGAACGGGACGGCCAGCCGAAGAAGCGGGGCTCGTTCCGCGGATTCTCCTCCATCTTTTCAAGCAATTAGAAAAGGAAACAGGGGAGCACTCTGTCAAATGCTCCTACATTGAGCTCTACAACGAGGACCTGCGAGACCTCATTGCTCCAGACAGCGAACGCAGAGTACGAATTTATGACGACACAACAAAAGGGATCGTGGTGCATGGTATGGAGGAGGTTTATGTGAAATCGTCGCAAGAAGGGTTGGCTCTGCTCCAACGCGGCTCTGAGAAGCGTCAGACCGCTGCCACGCGATGCAATGACCGTTCATCACGGTCGCACTCTGTCTTCACAATTACCCTTCACGTCAAGGACGTGGCGCAGGACGGAGAGGAGCGTCTTCGCGTAGGCAAGCTCAACCTGGTCGATCTGGCTGGATCCGAGAACATAAACAGGTCGGGGGCTGAAAACAGGCGTGCACGAGAAGCTGGCATGATCAATCAGAGCCTGTTAACTCTCGGTCGTGTGATTAATGCTCTGGTAGCAGGATCAGCACACATTCCGTACCGCGAATCTAAGCTGACACGGCTTTTGCAAGATTCTCTTGGAGGATGTACAAAAACTTGTATCATCGCGACCGTGTCGCCGGCCAAATCATCTTTAGAGGAAACAATGAGCACACTAGAATATGCGCACCGAGCGAAGAGCATCAAAAATAAGCCCCAATTGAACCAGACAACATCCAAACAAGCACTCATACAAGACGTTATCCTCGAAAATCAACGACTCAAGGCTGATCTCGCTGCAGCGCATGCGCGCAATGGCGTGTACCTAACTGAAGAGTCTTATCAACGGCTCGTGGAGGAGTCTGAAAGTCGTCAGGCATTGGCTGATGAACAGAAGCTTCGCATAGATGTCATTGAAACGCAGATTCGAAACGCTCGCCAAGAGGCCGATGAGCATTCACGGCGTCGTGCCGCTGCCGAGGCAGATCTCGTTGGGGTGAAGGAGGCTCTACACGCGGTGGAGTCAGCATTGGACCAGACTCGAAAGGCGTTGGAGGCAGAAACAGCGGCTAAGGAAGCACATCAGCGAGCTGAGCGGCGGCTTGAGGCTGCAAACGCAGCTTTGGGCTCGAAACTTGCTGCCGCCTCAGACGATATAGCACGACTTCACGATAAACTTGAACGTGGTACAGAGGCGTCCAGGAGGAACAGGAACGCTCTGGAGACGACCAAGACAGAGACGGCTCGGCGCTGTACCAGCATGGGCGACAAGGTGGCTACATTTGTGGAGGCAAATAGGGAGGGACTGGTTGCTTTGCGATCTCTAGTACAGGCATTCCTAGACAGGGAGCAAGCTGACGTTATCACGGCAATCGAGGGGTTGCAATGCGGCAAGCAAGCGCTGATTCAGCGATGCGAGCAGCTCAAAGACCTTATGCGCGAAGCCGAGTCAGCCATGGGAGCGACGCTCGATGGAATCGACGGAGTGAAGCATGAAATGGCTGACAAAATCGGTGGTGGCATGAACAGTCTAAAGGACGCGGCAGACAAGCTGTCAAATGACGTCGGCGCTACAGTGGACCTACTCTGGCAGAGCTCTTCGTCGTGTTTCGACGACCTGACCGCAATTTCCCACGCTATAGAGGAGAGATTCAAGGAACTTCAGGCGCTTTCTTTGTCGTCCGCTGAACGCCACAACAGGTTAGTTCACAGCATGGCAGAAGACACTCTCGAGAGTATGACGGCTGTTAGCAGTGTGGTGAAGAGCTCCCTGGAGACTGAACTGGCGCAGGCGGCACAAGAGAGACAACAACTATTAAAGACAGTTCGTGCCCTGGTGGGTGCGTCAGAAGTCGAGCACAAGAAGCGAGTGAGTGCTATTATGGCGCAAGTGAACTCGAATGAGAAAGCCGTAGGTGCAACCCTGGGGCGGTGGAAGAATCATTCAGTCACAGAGCTGCAGAGCCACGATGCCAGAGCTGAAGACCTCGCACGAGCCATGTCGGAGGAAGTAGCTGCTCGGCTCTCTTCTGCTCATGAGAAGATAGTCCAAGCGCTTAACGTCAAGCACACCTTGGCCACAAGTGTGGCCGGTGTCCATAGCCAAACCTCTGAGCTGGTGGACTGCCAGATCCAGCAGCTCGGAAGAAACATGACAGTGCTTGATGGCTTCGTGGCCGCGGCCAAGGACCAACACTCAAGTCATACAGACGCGGCTGCTAGAGCCATACAAGACCTCGCCGAAGAGACTGTCCGTGTTGTGCATGACAACAGCAGTGGTCTCGAAAGCATCAGCAAACGGCGTGCGTCTTTTGGGGACTCAGTTGCTGGCAGCATCGCAACCCAGGCTGAGGGTGTGAAGGCATATGGTCGCAGGGCTGCCGCCAGCATTGCTGCTTTGGAAAGCGGAGTTGGCTCTTTAACGTTTCATGACGATCCGCAAACTGGGTCTACCCCGCCCCGCCGTCGCAGCAGCGGCGCTGCCACTGAAGACATGCGCGCGAAACGTGCACCACTGGAGGAATGTTGCACCAACTCACTAACCTCGAGTGAAGGAGCGGCAAAATCAGTGAGGGGCCTATCTACGGGAGGGGCTCATCCTAGCCAGTTAGTAGATGAGTAGGAGAGCATGTTAGCAAAAGCCTCTATTTTTTATGATTTTTTTTTTTTTGTTTTTCACATTGCCAATCGGCCCTAAAGCCAGTTATGAAGATTTTCGTTGCTCAAAAACTCGCCGAAACACGTTTCTCGACGATCCTTTGGTTAGGACGGTTCGTTGAAAATAGTCTCGTATTGTGAACTATAGAAGCGTACTAATCGGCAGATCTGTTTCTAGATCTGCGTCCGACAAGATCGGCCCTGACTCAACGGACTTGGCTCTAAAGCCAAGGCACTTGTCTCAGAGCTCGTGAAGCCCCCTTCAGCCAGCCAGAACTATGGTGCACTTCGTTAGAACATTCCCGTTTGGTGAGAGACTAGTGGTTCACGACGATCCCGTAGTCAAGGAGGAAGATGGCAAAGGAGCCTAATGGCAATGAGCTTAGCAGTGCCGAACGTGCCGTAACAGCACAGCAAAGTTAAGCGAGGGAACACGGGCGGTCAGAGGACCTGCTTAAGCGGAAAAGGCAAAAAAAAAACAAATCGGGGTCATCCCGGAATCGAACCGGGGCCACCTGCAAGTTACGGCTTGGAACCGCGAGCAGCTTCAGGTTACCCGAAGCAGGCATAATACCACTTTACTAATGACCCGAATTGTGGTTTCAGATCGCAATGTCCGCTATGAGGTAGGTGCAGACGCCGCAGTGGCGATGCGGCTCAAATTTCACGATTTGCGAGAGTGCCGTCTGCCCCCAGCTAGGGTGAAGACGTAAAATAGATCGGATATCAATTTTCGATTGCGAGACAGTGGAGGACACAGTTAAACGGCTGAACCATGGCTCCCCTTCCGATGGGCTTTTCTGCTGCCCACGGTGCCTTTTATCCTGCTACGTATTCAGACGCCGACTACACATCGCGACCGTGCACAGCTCCGAAAACCATCCTGGTCTTTTGGATCGATCAGGAGAGGATCAGGGACTCAAACTGTTCATACCCAGGCACGTCTCAGCCATGGTTTTGAAAATGTCGGCAAGAAGCGGACTCGGGGCGTACAAACCACCACCGCAGCTGCTGTCGTAGACAGGGGATAACGGCCCGCCAACAGGCCTTTGGTCGAACCCCAAACTTGTCTCGCTTTGTTTCGGCGGTGAGTCCGAGTCCTTCGACAGGGACTACCGCGAAGGAGGCAATTTCAGCTCGGAGGGCCAGCCTATCGATGGGAAAACGTTCGAAACGTGGAACCGGGGTCTAGTGGTTACCGAGGAGGAGAGGGTGGTGCCGATACCCGACCCAGCAGCAGTCTAACTCAATCCGAAAGAAGCTCTATGCGGACAGCCTAGCGAGAGGCATTGCGCCAAGCGATTATTGAGGATTTTCGCTGGATAGGGAAATGAGCGTCTGGACGAGGGGAAACGGGGCAGATGCCAGCCAACGCCATTGGCTCGGAGGAAGCACTCACCAAGGGGCGAGTTGATCGCCTTGGCTTTGCAATTTGGAAGTCAGCAACTGCCGCATTGAGATCAGTCGCCATTGTGAAGAACAATGCTGCGGAAAAGACGCTCGGCTGTGCACGGATCCCGGCCTCTGGACACTGTCTAAGACCAACGAAGCGCCACGCAAGTGGCCAGATCCGGAATGGTTTGTGTAGGCATGCTTCCAGAACCATCCGGCTACGCTGCACGGGCCCTGTTGCCAGCGGTCCTTGCTCTTTGTTTCGACAAGGGACCACCGATCAGCCCGACCACTTGCATCGATCAGAGTGGCCGCGAGATTACTTGGGAGAGGTGGGACTGACCACGAATGACACAGTGTCGGTGCGAACAACCTGAGACCGCAGTAACGCAGGAGCATAACCATGGAAAAGCACATTTTCGGGGCGGGCAGCGCCGATGCTTCTGGCCGTGTGCATAATCAAACTGGATGTAAGCCGCTTAGACACGCAGCAGCCGTGCCACGGCTTTCCCAGCTGTGCCGGAGCATCCGCACGAGGCACTCGACCTGTTTGAGCGAGTCTCGGCCTGCACAGGTGACAATAACCAGCCGTTGAACGGCTGAGACACCCGGTGCCTGGCAACTAAATAAGTAACTCGCATTTGACACTGAAACAAACATACGCCCATGTAAACGCCTGAAATAAATTAGTCAGGCCACGAGGTTTTCCACAGGGGTCGCGGGACATCAAGTGGGCAGCGCCGCGTCAGCGGTGCGGCTGAGAAAACCAGACGCCGCACAACATGTGCGGCGCTGAAAAATTCCGAAAAATCCTCCACGAGACGTCGACATCGCGGTGCCGAGATGACCGAGCCAAAGGTGGGGACCGTGACGGTCGACAAGCCGATCCCGGTGGCGTTCGATCTAGGGAACCTGGCTGTCTTTGACACTAATCCGCTTGGGGAAGAGAAAGTCCGCGACGGGGCTGCCAAGGAGGACTACCTGCGCTCGGTGGCAAGAGACAACGTCCAGCTCCTCATCAACCAGATCCTGGCTCAACCGATCAAGAGCACAGTGGACTCCAACGCCAGCACGGGAGCACAGGACAGCACAATGACTCTGGTCCAACTACCCGAACCCACAACGCTGCTGCCGCGCGAGAAGCCTCTGCCCAAGCCAAAGCCTCCCACCAAGTGGGAGCAGTTCGCGGCCAAGAAGGGCATCAAGAAGAAGGCAAAGGAGGGCAGGCTGGTGTTTGACGAGGACACTCAGGAGTGGGTCCCCAAGTGGGGATATGGTGGCAAGAACAAGCAACTCAGCGACCAGTGGCTGGTTGAGGTTGACGACAAGCCCAAGGGCACAAAGCGATCTGCCGAGGACGAGCTTATGGATCCGCGAGCACTTGACCGGGCCACCCGGAAAAAGCTTGTTCGCAAGAACCAACTACAGCAAGAGCGCAACGCCAAGCGAGCACTCGGCCAAAAGTGAAACGACAAAGTTTATGAGCATTCGTGTACAATATATTATTATAACGCAAAACAACTCCCTTCCCTGTCTTCCTTTCGCATGCCTGGTGAAAATCTAGCAATAAATAATTAACTACTTCTGCCCGCGATGCTCTCAGTAGGACGGGAGGCTGAGCGGGAGAGGCTTCATGTCTGGGTCGTAGATCTTGATCCAGTTGTTGTTGTGAATGGCATCGTAAGGTTTGTGGACCTCTTCCTCGTTTTCGTCGATGACACGGAGCGAGCCCAGAGGCGGCCGCTCGCTGCGGCACACCAGGCCCTCCCAAAGGGCCTCGCCCTTGAGGATGAGCGCCTGGATGACCATCTTGCGGATGCGCAGGGTAGGACTCAGGATGAGCGACAGGTTCGACGCTGTCATGCGGTTGCTGTCCACGTTGTCCACGACGTGGCGAAAGTGCCGCGACAGCACCTTGAGCATCACGAAGGAGCAGTAGGGCAGCATGGCCAGCTCCTCTTGGAGGATCTGCGTAGGGATGAGAATCGGGTCGAGGTCGGCCTCCATGTTGCAGAATGCCGGGGGCGCCGACTGGGTGCTCAGTGCGCTGTCGCTGAACGTGCTCGAGGGCGTCAGTGGCATGGCGTCGTAGGCCAGGAACTTGTGCCGCTGGATGGGCAGCAGGTCCTCGGGGAGCCGCCGTAGATAGGCCTTGAGGAGGGATGTGACAGTGTGGACCTCGTGCTCGGCAGCGTCTATGTCGAACGTGGGGCCCTCTGCGATGAATTGTCGCCGCAGAGCCTCGATCTCGGAGGTGCTTCCGCCGACGCGGTACACGCCCTCCTCCTTGACGCCAAACTTGTTGATGAACTTGATCATCTTGAGTACAAGGCGCGGGAGGAAGGGCAGATCCGCGTCATCGCAGATGTGGCTCTCGTAGGGGTCTGGACAGGCCAGCGGGTCGTCATTTTCAAACACGGCGTTGAAGCGGCAGGCCTCCTCGAGGGTTGCGCCAAACACGGGGTACACGTGGCCGATGGTATTGAAGGCGTTGGCGGGGTCTTCGCCGCTTGAGAGGGAGCTGGCGTCGATGCTGCTGCCGTCGTCGGAGGTGAGGCTGGCCGCGGGGCCGCGCCGCCGTGCGCGGAGGGACTTGATGAGGGAGAAGTCGTTGAAGTGGAAGGAGGTGCGCTTGCTCGCGGCCTTGGAGGGCGGCGAGAGCATTTTTGGTGGTGTGAGGAGCGGGCCCAGGGTGTCCAGACCCTCGACTGCAGTGGGGTCCGAGTCCGGGGCGCCGTCGGGGTTATGGGTGCCGGGGATGGCGTCGGGCGCGGCGTGTTGTCCGCCGGCGGGGTCGCAGTTGGGACACAGGCTGGTGTCGCAGGTGTCTTTGAAGACGAAACAGGCGCACGCCTTGTGTGGCGGCAGAGACGTGTCGTCAGGTGAGGTGGTGGCCGAGGTAGTGGTGGAGGCCGGCGTGGTGGAGGCTGGTGTGGTGGGTGGGGAGGCCGAGGTGGGTGGAGCCGCGGTGGGGGTCGCTGACGTCGAGGCCCGTCGCGGTGCAGGGGCCGGGGTGATGGCCAGAAGCAGGAACGGGTTCGTGGCGGCCGCGACTGGGGGAGCTGGCGTTCGCCGCGGCTTGGGTGGTCGTGGCGAGCCGGAGGAGGTGCGCAGGAGCCGCGAGAAGCGCGAGGAGGTGGAGGTAGTGGTGGTGGTGGTGGTGGTTGGAGTGAGGGAGGCGGCCGAGGAGGCGGTGGCTGTTGGTGTGAGCGAGGCGCTCGAGGGAGCGGTCGGTGCGACGGAAGCGGTGGCGGATGGCGAGCCAGAGTCCGAGACGGTGCGTCCAGGAGGAGAATCGAGGTCGGCGACGGAGCGTCGAGGAGGAGAATGACGGTCCGAGGCAGCCCGAGCTAAAAAAACAGAGTGTCCGAGAACCGACGCCGGCCGGTGGGTTTTCTTGTCGCCGCTAGTGGAGCCTGCCTCCACCAGATCGCGCCCTCCTGAGTGGTAACCGCTGGTATTGGGATCGCCGGGCCCGACGGTTGCATCGTGCAGAGGGTGTGATGAAATTACGATTTCACAATTGTTTTGGTCCCATACGCCCTGCGGCGCGCGATCGTCTGCGTCGGTGGTGTCGCGGCTAAAAAGCAAGCGTTTCGCTAAGGGGCGCGGGTTAGGGGGGACGGTGGGAGGGTTTGTGACGGGGTCTGTAGAGGCCGTGTCGGGGTGTGTAGAGGCCGTGTCCGGGGCGGTAGAGGCCGTGTCCGGGCCGGTAGAGGCCGTGTCCGGGCCGGTAGAGGCCGTGTCCGGGCCGGCAGACGCCGTGTCCGGGGCGGTAGAGACCGTGTCCGGGCCTGTAATAGCCGTCGGGCCTCTAGAAGCCGTCAGGCCTCTAGAAACGGCCTCCGGCCCGGCCCGCCCACGGCCTCCACGGCCTCCCCAGCCCTCAGACACCCCTCCACGGCCTCCCCGCCCTCCCTCACAGCCCCTCGCAGACCCCGTAGAAACCCTCGCCCCCCCAACCCCTACCCCCGCACACCCGGCCCTATTGTTCGCCCCAGCCTCGCTTAGCGCCGCCGCCCCCACCGCCCCAAGTCTCACACCGGCATCGCTCGGCGTTTCAGCCCGTGCTCCGCCCCGCCCCATGCTGACACTGGCCCTTGGGTCGAGCGTGCGCGCACCCGCCCGGCCCGCTCTTATACAACCGGGCCCCGGCCCCCTCGCGACCCCGTCGCCCGCCTGTGTTAGAATTACATGCAATGTCCTCGTCCCCCCCGGCCCTCCGCCCGCCCCGGCCCCACGGCAACTTCTCCCGACCCCGCGCTCGGGCCTCCCCGGTGGCAGGTCGTGCCGGGCCCTTTGTTTTATTCTCTGCGCCTGTCACCGCCGGCGCTTCTGCGCTGTCACTCACCGTACGCGCCCCCGACGTTGTGGCAATCTCTGGCGGGGGCGTACACGTAGACGTGCGCTCGCTCCGAGGCGACGCACAGGGCGACGTCCCTGACGACCGAGACGACCGCGAGGACGTGCGAGACGGCGACTCTTGAGACGACCTCCGAGACGGCGACGTCTGAGATGCCCTCCGAGACGGCGACGTTTGAGACGACCTCCGACCCGGCGACGCCTGAGGCGACCTCCGAGACGCACGTTTGCTCCGTCGCGAGACCGTCCGCCAGCTCTGTCCAAAGACCGACGTCCGTCGACTCTGCTCCGAGACCGACGTCCGTCCGCTCTGCCCCGACTCTGACGTCCGCCCGCTCTGTCCCGACACTGACGTCCGCCCGCTCTGTCCTGAGAACGACGTCCGCACGCTCTGTCCCGAGACCGAGTCGCCCGACGCCCGCACGCTCAGGCTGTCCCGGCTGTAGATGCTCGCGGACCGCTCCCGCTGCTTCCTCGTGACCCGGATATTGTCGCTGAAGTTGTACGACCAGTTGTAGTGGCCGCCCGCGGGCCCGTACTTGTCCTGGTTGCCCAGCCGCTGCTTGAGCGACGGGCCGGCAATGCCGCCGAGCGCCAGCACCGCCAGATCGTTGTCGACCACCATGCCCAAGCGCCCGACACCTGGCGGACCCGCTCTACTTCAACTGGGCCCAGCCCGGTGACACCACGCGCGTGCGCCCGAGACAAATCCGGCTGCGATGCGATGACAGGTCCTAATGCGCCTGGCTGCGCACCCCACACTGTCGGCGACGCTATCGGCGCGAGCGTAGCCGCTCTTTAAGGCAGTTGCCACTACAAACCAGAGGGCCCATGCGGCCCTTTTGGGGCTCGTCCCCGGCCTCGACGGCCTTCCTGGTCCGCCCGGACCCCTCGGGCCCCGTCGGCCGTTCCCGGGCCGCTCCCGGCCCGCCGAACCCTGCCACTCCACGTGCACGGCCCGCCGCCGCCGCCGTCCCCGCCGTTACCGCCGTCCCCCCCCTTGCCGCTGCCCTTGACGTTGCCGCCGTTGCCGCCGTTGCCGCCGTCGCCACCCTCGCCGTGGCCCTTGACGTCACCGCCCTTGCCACCGTCGCCGCCATCGCCACCCTCGCCGTGGCCCTTGACGTCACCGCCCTTGCCACCGTCGCCGCCATCGCCACCCTCGCCGTGGC
>JANJPH010000197.1:0-19617 GCA_030407195.1 [Candida] tunisiensis
CGCCGGCCGCGCCCGCTGGCCACACCCGGCGCTGGGCGAGCGCGGCATCGCCGGGCCCAGGGCCCACCGTGCAGACGCCGGCAGCCAATGGGCGTTGCGCACCGGCCCATGTGCTGCCGCTACGCGATAACCTTAAACGGCGCGGTGCTATCGCGGTGCAGGACGCACAACCTTAAACGGGACAGTGTGTGGCCCCAGAAACATGTCTCGAGCAGTGACTCCCCGTCCGCGTCATGGCGCTGAAACGCCCAGAGCTTGCGTGGGCCGTGTGGTGACGGCCGGGCCGCTGGCCGCGCGCGCTGGCCGGACGGCCGCCGCCGGCAGGACGACGGCCGGTGCAAGTTGCTGCCGCCGCCGCAAGCGCCCGCCCGCGCTAGCGCCACCGCGCCTGACGTCATATCCCCCACGTGCTCTTCGCCTGTCGGCCTGCACATGCACACCCAGGCTCGTCACACATACGGGCACCGACGGGCACGCCCGCGACGTGCGCCCGTTTCGTCCTCCAATGGCGCGCCAGCCGCCCTCAAACAACCCCGCCATCGTGTGCACGGCCGCGAGCCGCCAACGCCGGGCCCTCCACACACCGAAACATACCACCCTGCCCGGGGTGTCACCGGTGCGCTGGTCTTTTTTTTTTTTTTTTCTTCGTCGTTAGTTCCCCCCCCCCGATAAGCCCAAGTCCCCGGGCCCAGACGGGACCGCCCCTCGTTCCGCTGTCTGCTACCGCGCACGTGGCCCATCGTGGCCCGGGCCGCGCTGGGCCCCCCCATAGTGGCGATCCAGCTCGCGCAGACCACCACATGTGCCCCGTAGCTCACGCGACAGCCAATGGCCCCGAACGGCCCCGGCTGCGACCCTACTGTCCTGCCTGCGCGAGCCGAGACGCCGTGTGCAACGTCTGTCATCGGCCGACTTTGAGCCTAGCGCCTCGGCGTGCCGTCCTCACCTCACCAGCGCTGGCCATCGCAAACGTCCTTAGCGCCAGCCTCGCAGGGCACACGTTGTCTCACCTGTCGCTGCGTGGCAACTGTCCGCACGCCAGGGGGCCGGCGTCTGCGCCAGTGGCTCCACGTCTCAGCGCCTGTAGTTGCCACCGCCTGTTCCGCGCAGTCCAAGCCGTCGGCGCCCTCTGCACCGTCAGCTTCGTCACGCCGTAGCCCCGTCAGCGCCCGCCACAGCCTGCCAGACCCTGCCAGAGCCTATCTGCCCACCTCAGCGTCCGCCGAGCAAAGCCCGGATCATCTGCCGTCACGATCTGCGCGCTCAGACGCCGACGAATGTCACTGCGACGGGCTGACGCGTCACCAGCCGCGCCGTGCCAACACGGCGGCGCGCCAACGTGGTGGACAGCCTTCTCAATGCCACTCTACATGCTCGCGTTGCAACTCTGTCACTTTGCAAACTCTGTCAGTTCGGTGGGCAGCCGAGACAGATGAGCGGCCTGTCTCAGATGCCGATGAGCTGCCCTTCAGCCGCTAGCCTCTAAACTTCATTCTATTCGTGAAATGCTAATGATACAACCCAAAAGTGCGACATTACGAGATTAATAATGCTGACGTCGGACTTCACGCCGACGAGCCACCAACACCAGCGCTGTAGGCAAGGCCCCAGGTCCGCGACGCGCCATTGTCGAGCCAGTCGCTCCGGAAGTCGTCTTGTGCCCACCACTCATACGCCGACTTGGGGTCGTACAGCGCCTGGTTGAGCCTCAAAATACCTGCCCAGCCAGAGTTGAGCGTTGGCACGAGGCTCGCCAGCTTTGCTTCCCACTCCTGTTGCACAAAGTCAGGACGGCGCACGAGCGACGACACCGGCGTGACGGGGATGACATGAATGCCCTGGATGTACTCCTCGTTCGTGCCAAAGTATGTCGTGTGGTCAATCTTGTTCTCGAACAAGATGCCGGCGACGTAGTTTGGCACGATCTGGCTGGGCTGTACCGTGTTGTCCTGCTTGTACAGGTAGTACAGGTCCATAGAGCGAGCCATGATGGAGATCATCAGGTCTCCACGCGCCTCCATCGCCTTATCGCCAGTGACCTTGCCCCACAGCTTCATGCCGTACGCAAAGTTGTAGTCTTCGGACGACGACTCCTGGTCCTTTCCATCCGAGGACGTGAAAAGGCCCTTAGCCCACGAGTGGCCGTGATAGAAGTCGAAGCTCCGGAACACGGGGAAGTATGTGTCGTCCTTAGAGGGGTTTGCGACGTCGCGCACCAACGAGTTCACCCAGTCACGGTTCTCTGCAAGCCAAGTGCCACCCAGTGCATCGTCAGCGTAAGCGATCACAGCCGCAGCATGGATGAAGTAGCCATAGTGAAAGTGGTGGTCGTTGTAGTAGGGCGATCCAAAATCAAGGGACGCATCGCCGTCCTGTGCAGCCGTCGACGTGATACCACCAAACTTTGTATCATACATCAGAGGGTAGATCTGGGTGTTGGAGGTGAAAAGGCTAAATGCGTTCTGCAGCGACTCGAGGGCGCTCTTTGTCACTGCTTCATCCTTGAGGATGTCCTTGATCACCAGCAGGATGTAGGCAAACTTGTCATATGCCTTACCAGCGAAGTAGGTGGAGTCGGTGTTGGTCTGAAGGCCAATATCCTGCGCTATCTCCTTGTTGGCCACCTCGGCGATCAGCTGCAGCGCCTCTGCGCTGTACGAGGGTCCATTGAAGCCAGAGATGGTGCTGAACGGCAGGTACTGCAAGTCGGTGTGGAGGGTCTCCGTCATGCTCAGGGAGTTCGTGAGGTATCCCTTCGCAACGCCCTTGGTGGGAGTATCAAGTTGGACACCAGTGCCCTTGGCAGCTGTGGCGGCGTCAAGCGAACTTTGGTGGTGCGGGAGTGCCCATACCCACGTGGTGCCACCGACGGAGGAACCCTCGATGTTGTAGTTGATCGCATATGTCGCCGAAGTTCCAGCAGCCTGGCCGCTCACTGACGCCCCAACGGGATATGCGCCAGCAGCCTGGTCGTAAGCGTCTTCAGAGCCTGACGGCGCCGATGCGATCTGGATCACAACTCCGTCAACAGCGCCGCTGGCTGTAACGTTGTAGGAGTTTTGGGCGGTAAGCTGGAATTCTTTGCCGGCGGGCACAGTGACGTAAATGAGCCAGTCCACGCCGTTGAACAGCGAGGCCCGGTACTTTTGCACTCCATTGGCCAGGGTGGCACCTTGGGTAAGGGACGAGAATCCAATCTGAGAGATGAGCAAGGGCGTCACACCACCGTTGTAGATGGCGGTCACAAAGCCCATGCCCTGCACCAGCGGGAACTGGATACTCTTGCTGTTGTCGCCATCAGCCACGATGCCTGCCGTGACAGAGAATGTGTCATAGTCGGCGGTGGTCAGCTCCATGTTGCCGGTGGTGAACTCCTCAGCCGAAAAGACAAACGATTTGAGTCCTACCGGGTTGACGTAGTACTCAGTAGGGATGGAGTCGGGGTCAGGGCCGAACACTCGCTGGCCAGACGTGGTGTGTGATACACCAAGGCCAGGGAACCCAGAGTCCTTGCTCCACCACACGGAGTAGGGCAGAACGTAAGCCGGGAACGTCTGATCGTCCAGGAGCATGTTGAAGTAAAATTTGTTCGTGTGCACCGGCTTGCCCTGACCGTTCGTGCTGGCGGGCACGTCGATACGCAGCTCCTCGCGCGGGAACACGGAGGGCGGTGCCGATGTGTCGATTGCCGTCATGAGGTCGCCGTAGTAGAGCCCATCATTGCCAGACGATGGTGGTGACGCAGACGATGAGGTCTCCAAGTCGGTGCGAACAGGAGTGGACGACGTGCTTGTTGCGCTCGAAGTCCGAGCAGACGCAGACGAGGCGACCGAACCAGTAGACGCAGACGAGGCGGTCGTGCCGGTGGACGCAGAGGAGATGGCCGTGCCGGTGGGCGCAGAGGAGGACTGCACGCCACCAGAACTGCTGAGGGTGCTGCTGGCTCCGCTAGACGCCGTGCTGGCCGAATTCACGGAGGAACCAGGAACAGGGAGAGTGCTAAAAACGGGAGCACTTCCAGAAATTATGGTAGTAGGCGTGGAAATGGGACCGACGGTTTCCTCCACGACTCCCGTCTCGCCGGCGGAAGTGCGGTACGAGGTCCGCAGAGTGGAGTCCGTTGCCGTCGCCGTAGGCTGGACGTCTGGCGAGGGAGCTGCAGTAGCGATCGTCGTCGCTTCTGTGTAGCTGGTCGGCTCCAAGGTGGTTGTCACGTCAGTGGTGGGGTAGTGGGTGGTCTGCGTGACTGGGTTGACGGTGATGAGATCCTCGATGGTGGTGATATAGGTGCCGGTCACAACTGTGGACGGGACGGTCCGTGCAGTGTAGAGAGTGCGGGTTTTGTAGGTCGTCCGCTGGACTGTGTTGAACTTTGTGGGGCCCAGCACAGTAGTGTAGGATGTAGAGGGTGTGACGGTGACGGACCTTCTGATGGTGACTGGCCGGTAGACGACTCTGCCAGCAGCCTCGCCAACCAGCAGCAGGTGGACCAGGGCCACTAGTAGGCAGAACGAGCGCATTGTGAAGGAGCGACTGAAGCGAATGAGATGGAGGGGTCGCAAAATCGGCCGTGGGCGGTTTAAATATAGGGGGGAGGGCGACGGTGCGACAAGCCCAGTCAAACGGTCTCGCCCTAGGATCGGTGTTGTAGCAGCAAGCACAGCCGGGCGCTGAGGCAGATCTGGACCCTTGAAATGGTAGATCAGAGTGCTAGTGCTGACGGCAAGCCGCCTCATTTGGCAGGTGCTCTCCACGGTTTCGGCATTGTTACGTAGGCCGCCATCGTGCAATAGACGTGCTTCCGCCGTGGCACATGCCGCCGTTGCGGATGATCATTGCCGAAACAAGGCTGTTGCGTCCAGCCCCACCTGTTTAAGGCAGCTGTCCAGGCTCATTAGTCGAGATGGTGATGGCGGACAATACCCCAGCCTGCATGACGCTGTCGCAGCTCATGCGGCCCTGGCACTAGATTTATGCTGGTGGCAGGACGGGAAATGGCCGATCGCGATTGTAGAGGCCGTGGCTGGCAGGCGTGACGTGTCGGAACAGCCGGTCTGGGGCACGCACAGGCGGGCAGCGGCGTTCCCGGGCCGCCGTGCTGCCGCCCGTGACAATGGTATATGAAAATTGATGTTTCAGACGGGGCCCGCCCGGGGTTGCGTCAGCGTGGGCTCACGGTCTGAGACCGGGTCCCGGCCGGGCCCGGCCCCGTCGTGCCTGGCAGCCGGCGCTTGGCAGCCAGGCACGCCCTAGCGTGCCACGGACCCCCGTCCGGGCCTGTTCCCCGGCGCCTCCACTATCTCCTCCGCCCCAGCGCCGTGCGGGTCCGCTATGCGCGTTCCCGCGCCGCGCTAGCTCCAAAAGGGGGCTGGCATTGCCTAATTGGGAATCCCGCGATGGCCCGTGCGTCGGCGACAGCCGCATGGGCGGACGCTTCCCAGAACGGAAGGGCGAGCACGCCGCGCCACCACGTCCGCCTAGGGGCCTGAACCGGCTCCCGGCGCACTTCCGGGCCGGCCGTAACACGCCAAGCGCTCGGCGAATGGCCGCTGCGCCCGCTGCGCCCGCTGCAGTCATCCCTGCTGCCATTGGGCCCCCGCCCGCCCGCCAGCCGCTTACGGCTGGCACTCTTTGCCCTCCATATCTATTCCAGTAATGCTAATGCTGTGTGCTACATTGCTCGGGTGTGCGCAGCTATAGGCTGCAAAAGGCTGTGGAGCTCGCCCTCGGACGTCGACGGCGGCGTGGTAAGCTGCCGCTGCGGCGGCGGCGGCGTCGCCGGCACCGCCTTGCCGCCGTGACGAGCCGAGCCAGGCCGCACCTTGGCCCCGCCCGTAACAAGCCCCAGGTAGTGGGGCATCTCGATGCCGTTTTTCAAAAAGTACCGTTTCAGATTGCGCGCCTTATCCTTGAGCTGTACCTGGGTCCGGTCACGCAACACCTCGTTGATCTTGCCCCCCGGTCCATGCAGCTCCAGGATCTTGCTCCAGTACGGGCCTCCAACTGCGTCCAACCCCTGCAGCAGCGTCTCCTCCTCCTGGCGAGTCCAGTGCCTGCGCACCACCCGCGTGGCCGACGTCGCACCGGACGTGCCTGCATTGTAACCCGACGACTCCGGCTCGGCAGACGCGCTGCGGCTGTTTGGAGTCGAGTTGCACACGTTTCGCCCCAGGTACTCGCACATCTCCTTGAGGAAGCTCGCCCGGCAGTACCGCCCCGCGAGCCTGACCGCGTCCTCGGCAGCCGACGCCAGGTACTCGCGGCGCGCCAGGCAGCGTTCCACGAAGTCACGCTCGTTGGGCATCAGCGTTTTCGCCCCAGAGCGACGGTTCAGGAGCTGCGCATCGACCGCTACCGGGAAGATGGCGTCCAGGACCTGCCGCCGCGGCGCCCAGTTCTCGCGAAGCGAGGCAATATACGCCTGTGTTTTCAGGTTCAGCCACAACTGTCCCTGCCCCTTCAACAGCCGCCCGCGCTGCGGGATGAAGCGGGCCAGAAACTCTGCGTCCAGCCATCGAAGCGTCTCTGCCGACACGTCGACTGAGAACAGCAGCTCGCAGAACGTGGCGAGATCAGCGCGCCATATGGCCTGATCTCCGCCGAGCGGGCTATTGCAGTCTAGGAGAAAGCCGACGTGGGATGTGGCGAAGGAATGCTTGGCCTCGTAGAGCCGCGCCGCGAGGCCGGCCAGATGCGCGCCCTGGGGCGTGTCGTGACCCTCTAGACACGCCAGAACGTCCGAGTAGCTCAGCTTGGCAAGATATGACAGCAACTGGCCGGCAGCGGCGTCCAAAAGCGACAGCGACCCTCGCTGGGGCGTAGGAGCGGGCAGAGATTGCACAGTGCCGTGCATTGAAGCCGAGAGGTCTCCCGGGAGAGGTATTTCCGCATGGTGGTATGGGCCCAGGGTGTCAGGAACAGGGGTGGTGCGGCCGGTTGCCTTCTCTAGCTGCTGCGCGATGAAGAAGAGTTCAGCTGCCTCGTCGAAGCAGAACAGATCTGCGTCGTCGCCAAATAATGCGTCATCCGTGCGCGCTCGTTTCGTCGTGTGTCCGTCCTCGTCCACAGACATCGGTCGGGGCCACAGCGCTGTTGAGGTTATCTTGGCTGGCCGAGCAAACTTCTGTGCGGCGCGCGGTTTTCAGCCGTGCGGCTCATGCAGCGGCCCGCGGCCCGCATGGCCGGGTAGCGGGTGGCGCGCTGATCGTCACGTGACGCGGGTGGCGTGCCCCCGTGAATGTGCGTGGCGCTGGCGTTGGTGGCGCCGCCTAGGGTGTGTATCGCGTGTCCCTCCAGGGGTTGCCACTTTCGGTCACAGCGCAGGACAGCGCTGCGCACGGCCAGCTCGAGCGCCACTCACGGCACCCGAGGCTCCCCACGGGCCTCCACGACAAGGCACAGGTGTGCTGGCCGGGCGCTGGCTGCAATGTCCTGCCCGGCCAGGCCGCAATACTCTCTGGCTACGGCGCCTTGTGAAGGCGAGGCAGCCTGCTCTCCTAATGCAGCAACTGCACGCCCCTGAAAATAGGGCCCACGACCTGAGCACACGCCCAGCCGCGCCGCCCAAACAGCCGCCACCATGAACCAGATAAAGCGGGCCATCTGGGGTCCGACGCCCGAAGAGCAGCGGCGGAAATGCAACAGCCTCATTCGACAGAACCAGCGGCAACTGGACCGACAGCTCTATGACATATCGCAGGCTCAGAGCAAGACAAAGTCCGAGGTCAAGCGGGCCGTGAAGCGCAAGGATATGAAGTCAGCGCGGATGTTGGCGAAGGAAATCTATAGAGCAAACAAGCAGAAAGACCGGTTACACACGTCCAAAGCCCAGCTCAACAGCGTCAAGCTCCAGGTTGATGAGGCTTTCGCGATACGCAAGATAGAGGGCAGCATGAAGGCAAGCACCGGCGTCATGAAGGAGGTCAATGCGCTCGTCAAGATGCCCGAGCTCATGGGCACTATGCGCGAGCTGAGCATGCAGCTAGTCAAAGCAGGCGTCATAGAGGAAATGGTCTCTGACACACTCGATACCTTGGACGAAACCGACTACCTCGAAGAGGACCCCGAGGAGAACACTGAGGTGGAGCAGATCATTGCTGACATCACCGGTCAGAAGACTCAGACTGTCGAGGACCTCCCGGCCGCCCCAGAGCAAATGGCGCCCGAAGAGGAGTCCGAGGAAGAGGCCCTCGAAGACATCACAGCCATGCGCGAACGTCTGCGCGCCCTGCAATCGTAATGTATCACTAGCGGCAGGGTTTACTTAGCGCTGTTATCTATCACGCCACGCCTACTCGGTGAAGGCGACCTTTTGCCACTGATTGCCTACGTCCAGGTTCCCTCCTGGAGACATCTCGGCGGCGCCGCTGCAGGGTTTTCGCGGACGCCCGTCAATAGAAGCCCTGGAGCCAACCTAGACCGGTCTCGATACGGTTTACAACTACATTACAAGACTGATATACAAACGTGCGCCACGTTAATCCCACAAGACACCCTAGACGTCGACTTTCTTCCGAACGTAGTCCCACAATGACTTTAGTAAGCTCTCGGGCAAAGAGTAGAGGTCCATGTGGAACTCGCCCTCGTCGACGTCGTTCTTGACATACATTTCTGGTGTCTTGTTGTCGGTAACCATCTGGACCACGTAGAGTAGATCGTCCTCTCCGAGCTTTTGGAGGCCGTCTGCGAGGCGCTCCAGGTCAACACTGTACTTTTCGATCGTCTTGGACTTCTTCTTCGACGCGCCACCAACAGGGTCGTCGGCTTTGCGCTTGTCGGTGCCGTTGCCTCCCACGTCCGCACCAACGCCAGGCACGGGTCCAGTCTCGGCCAGCAGCCGATTGAGAGCGGGCTTGTTGGTGGGGAAGTTGATCACATGGGTCACGTCGTATTTCGGCTTTTGAAAGTGCAAATCGTGGGTTATTGAGTGTTCGCCGCCCTTGTCGGCAACGTGGAGGACGATCTGGAGGTCAAACTCACCCCATCCTTGCTCCTCTATCTTGAAGGGCGGCTTCTTGAACGCGCGTACAGGGCTGGGGAACGTAGGGTGGAGCTTGTATGTCACCTTGTCAAACAGTGTAGCTGGGTACTCCTGGCCGTTGGCGCCTACGACCGAGATCCTGATGGTCCACTTGCGGATTGGGAAGCCCTCCTGGGCGGGCGGCACATCCTTGAGGATCTCGGATGCGGTGGAGACCTTTATCGTTCGCGGAGTTGTCTGCGTTAGTCTCTGGGCAGGTCTGGGTGGCCGGAGGTGTGGTTCGAGGCCGCTGGACCCTTGTCCGGGTGGCTCGGGGCCCTGGTCTGGGTTCTTGTGCTTCCTCGGTGCGAGGGTGCCAGTTCGACACCACAGGCACGCCCGAACGCGTGCACAGGGGCCTCTTAGCGGGCTGCCCGCGCTCCAGGACCTCGCCCACGGCCACGCGACACGCCCGCCACGCGACACCCACCGGCATTGCTCCACAACCGGGTCCTTTGTGCACTTTTCACCCTCGACAATGCACAATGTTATTTCCTGCCTTTGCATTGACCCTTCCCAGTCGCCGGGGGGCGCAAAACTGGACGCACCCGTGCCGGGGCCCCGTGCGACCAACGGGACGCCGCTTTGCACTCACTCCTGCCATGTTTGTGTGTCGCGAGACCGTCTCCCGTCCCCGAGCCCAGCGTGACGCGGTTTTTTTTCTCCCTCCTGCACCGGCCACGGTTTTTCCGCCGCCAACTTCCCGACCCTGAATTAATAAGAGCGTTGAACGGCTGGCGGGGGGAGCCGTGGTCCGGCGTGGGCCGGCGCCTCCGTGCGGGCCTCCCAGCCACCCCGCTCGGGCGCTCTGAGGGCCCTAGTCGCCGCCGTCCGCGTTTTGGCCGCTGCGACGCCGGAAGCGGGGTGGCGGTCACGTGACTTCGGCCCCCGGGCGGTCCGGCGTGTACGGGCGGCCGGAGCATGGGAGGCGTCACGCGCTGCCGCCTGGCCTATGTAGCTCCTGCGCTGGCAGTGGTTCTGGCTCTGCTGTCCTCGTTAGTTCTGGCGACACGCTGTCTCAGTCGCTGGCATCACTTGTAGAGAGCGCCACTGATCGTAGCACCTGGATGGCATGAGCTGAGCCGCCAGTTGCCACGACCGGCTGGCACCCTGCCGTCATGCGATCGCTCTCCTTGCCATCGTAGCCGGCAATAGCCCGTCCAGGGTCGCCGTCGTCTCGGACATCTGTAGCACAGCCACAGGTTGCCGCCATCTCGGCTGTCCCTAGCACACCAACAGGCTGCCGTCATCTCGGCTGTCTCCAGCACAGCAAACACTGCCGTCATCCCGGCTGTCTCTAGCGCACCACACACTGCCGATGGCAGGGCACAGCTACGGCGATGGTGTGGGTGGCACGGACACCGACCAAGGCGCACAATACATTCTATTACACATCCAGTTTCCGACTGACGTTGTTGGCAATCTCAAAGTACGATCTTGCGGTTGGCGAGTCCGGGTTCGTCACGACGATTGGCACACCACGGTCTGAAGCGTCGCAGATGTCTGCGTGAAGCGGCACCGACCCGAGGACATCCACGCCGCGCTTCTCAGCCTCCCGGACCGCGCCATCGAGCCCAAAGATGTGCGTTTCGTGAGAGCAGTTGGGACACACGAAGACGCTCATGTTTTGGACAAGACCAAGCACAGGTATCTTGAGCTTTTCAAACAACTCGATGCCACGAACGGCGTCGATGAGGGCAATGTCCTGCGGCGTCGACACCACAACCGCACCGTCAATCGCAATTCGCTGGGCGAGCGTGAGCTGAACGTCGCCAGTCCCCGGTGGCAAATCAAGCACCAGGTAGTCCAAACCGCCCCACTCTACCTCTAGAAGGAGCTGTTCCAGTGCTTTCTGCACCAAAAGGCCTCGCCATGCCACGGCCTTGTTGGGGTCCACGAGAAACCCCATAGACATGGCTTTGAGGCCATAGTTTTGCAGCGGAAGCAGGAGGTTGTTATCGGATAGCAGTGGCTCCCCAGACAGGTTGAGCAACCGCGGAATCGAGGGCCCGAAGATGTCCACGTCGAGCACGCCAACAGAGTGGCCTGACTGCTGCAGTGCCAGAGCAAGATTCACAGCTACTGTGCTTTTACCGACGCCTCCCTTGGCACTACTAACTGCAATGACACGTTTGACGCCGTCCACACGCTTGCGCGTCCGCTCGAAGGCTGGCTGCTGTCGGGGGATGCGCGGTGCCTGGTTGCTTCTCGGTATGCCCTGTTTTAGTTTATTGTCTATTTACAAAGGCGAGTGCTTACCAAGGGATTGTCGTGCTGGCGGCGCACTGAAGTGTGCAGGGAGCGACGACCCATAATCTTTTGCACGGTGCGTGACACGGTTCCAGAGGTGGTCTTCCATTCCGTCTCCACTGTCTTCCATGGAATCTTTGACATCACGCGGCCCAACGCTGCCTTGCCCTTGACATCAGCGGGGAGGTTCAGGCCATCGATGATGGACTGGACTTTGGCCTCGATCTCAGTCTGTGGCGTCATCGCGACCTTGTTGAGGTACTGTTTCAATACTCTGATCTGTTCCTCCTCCTTCTCGGCCAGATCAGCACGATTGTTTGCCTGGAAATCAGCAATTGACTTCTCACGAGAAGAGATCATGCCATTGAGGACGTCAGCGAGCTTGAGGTCTGTGGTGACAGATCCTGGCTTCTCGATGTTCTTATTCTTGACCTCGCTCATGATGGCTCGCAGGGTCGTCTTCTCTGTGTCCTTCTTCTCGCGCATGGCTGCCTTCAGATCAGCCACCACCGTGGCCATCAACGGAGGCTGCGCCGCCGTGGTGTAGGCACGCAGCGCCTTGGCCGGCACCCGTCTCGCTCCTAACCGCAGCATTGATGTCGTCGTTGGTCGATGAAGAGTCTGAAATTTCACGACTGCATCTGCAGGTCTTCAACGGCGACATCAACGGCGGATGAAGAGGCTCACCACAGCGTGGTTTGGACGGCATCTAGTCCGTGCCGGGCCGCTCGTTGCCAGGCATCGTGTGTACCCACTCGTTCAAAAGCATTCTTCAACTGTTTGCGCTATATACAGCCAGGGAATTCGCCGACGTGCCGGCCGAAAGGGCAGGCTAGGCCCCGACGAACGGAGCTTTGCGACGGTGCTCGGCGATAGTACTATATACGCGCTCAGTACTCCGCCCGGTAAAGGGGCCATTGCTATTATTCGAGTGTCGGGTCCGTCGGCGCAGATAGTTTATGCTGCGCTTAGCCGTCGACACAATGCCCCTACCCCGCGGCGTGCAACGGTGACGACTCTCTACGACGACCAGAACAACATAATTGACCATGCAATGGCTCTCTTCTTTGCTGCGCCTCACTCTTACACTGGCGAAGATGTTCTGGAGTTGCATGTCCATGGTGGCAAGGCTGTTGTGCGAGCAACACTGAGGGAAATTGGACGACTTAATGGCCCAAGCACTAGGCTGCGGTATGCTGAAGCTGGCGAGTTCTCTCGACGAGCATTTGTGAACGGCCGGTTGGACCTGACCCAGGCGGAGGGAGTAAGGGAGATGATAGAGGCAGAAACAGAGAGCCAGCGACGGGCCGTCGTTGGAGCTGCGGGAGGCGCACATCGGAATGTGTATCGCTCGTGGCGTCAACAAATCTTGGAGGCGCAAGCGTTACTCACAGCTCTAATCGATTTCTCGGAAGATGCGGACCTTGAGAGCTCTGCCGAGCTCTTTCAACAAGCTCGGGGGCTGGTGCTGCCTCTTCTGGACGACATGAACAAGCATTTGAAACGTATTCGACGTGCCGAGCTCCTAACGAACGGCATCAAGTTGAATTTAGTGGGTGCTCCAAATGCAGGCAAGAGCTCCATTCTCAACTTACTCGCGCAACGGGAGGCCGCCATTGTCAGTGACGTTGCAGGGACCACGCGTGACATACTGGAGGTCAACCTTGATCTTGGTGGCTACAAAGTCGTCTTAGGTGACACGGCTGGCATCCGTCATATCAGCCATGACACTGTTACCGACGCAGCAGCGCAGGGTCATCTTCGCATAGAGCAGGAGGGGATTCGCCGAGCAAAAGCACGCATTGCTTCTGGAGACATCCTGTTGGTCGTTGCTGACGTCACTGCACCAGTTGATGAAGCCGTCGTCGAAGTGGCTCGCAGCTTCAGTGGCAAGGTGGCAGTGACTTTGAATAAAGCCGACTTGCTTCCGGGCGGAGATGCAACTCAATTGACAAAGCAATATGCGAAGGCGCTAGATGTGCCCATTAGCAGTATTCAGCTCGTGTCGTGCAAAACTGAAGCCGGATTTCAAGGTCTTGTGCAACTACTAGCCAGCACCTGCGAGGGAATCGCAATGACAGAAGAGAGCGAGGAACCGATTGGGGCTTCCCAAAGGGTGGTGGACTTGTTGGAGCACGAGGTCAAGGCGAACTTGGAGAACTTTCTAGAGCACGATGAAGACGCGGCTGTGGTGGCCACTGAGGACCTGCGATTTGCCGCTGAGGGTATCGGTCGCATTACGGGAGAGAGCATTGGTGTGGAAGAGGTACTAGGAACTGTTTTCAGTTCATTTTGCATTGGGAAATAGGTCGTTATCTCATTACAATTTTGATGGTCGAACTACCTCGTAGATTCACGCTCGAGAAACTCTGCAAAGAGCGACATGATTCCGCCGCCATTGCGGGCGTCCTCGGAATGCAGCTTATTAAGATCAGAAAATGACCGCGCGTTCGCACGAGGACTTAGGAGAGCAGGACTCCCTGTACTGGGCCCACGACTCAAACCTGCTTGCACCCTCTGTTCGTCGTCCCAGTTCAAATAGTTGCTGATGAGTTGAAGCACTTCGAACTTCTTCGTGTCTCCTCGGGGGATGCTGACAAACGACAGCATAAGATTCGATATGAGCTGTTTGTCCACAGTCTCACCTTCGCTTTCCTTTTTAATGTGACGGAGCGTTTTTGTCAAATACTCGTTCAGGATGACCGCCTCGTGCCGCAGTTTTCCGATCTGAAGGCTCTTATCCCGAGATTCCTTCTCGAACGGGGCGAGCCGGTCAACTTCGGCCTGAAGCTCGGCCGCCTTTTTCTCAGCCTCGGCTTTAGCCTCATGGCTGGCAGCGATTTCCGAGGTTAGGTGTTCTATTTGCTCCTCCCTCTTCGCTAGTTTATCCCGAAGTTCGGCGAGTTCCGTTTCAGCGCCAGATTCACGTGAGTCGAGCGCTTGCTGGAGCGACTGCTTGTCGCGCGTGAGAGCTTCAACCTCATCACGATAATTTGCAATCTGCTCCTCCAAGTCGGCCTTCTGGGATGTGAAAGTGTCGCGGAGCACACGCTCCTCGCGCACTGCGACCTCAAAGTCACGAGCCATGTCCTTCTTGCGGTCAAGCTGCTCTTGCATGCGACGCTTCTCTGCCAGCAGTGCATCTTTTTCGGATTGCCACTCTTCTGACTCACGCGTATATTGACTCCGTAGTTGGGAGCTTTCTCGCGACAGCCGTTCAGCCTCAGCACTGGCGTCCATCGCCTCCCGTTTGAGGGACGCAATTGTATCGCTAAGGGCGGCGTTCTTCTGCTGGGCTGCCTCCAGCTCAGCAGCATCAGCTTTCAGTTTTTCTCCAACTGTGGCGCGAATCTGCGCGACCTTCCCCAGCAAGCCTTCGTAGTTCTCTTCAGCTTCTTTGCGTTTGGACTCCTCTTCAGCGAGACGTTCCCTGAGCGCCTTAGCACTGTCGCCGACGTCATGCTCCATTGCTTTGACCTTGGCTTCCAGATCCTTTGCGCGCTGAGATGCAGCCTTCTCGGACTCTTCCGCTTCGGTGAGGCGCTTTTGCAGCTCGGCGGCATGGGCCTTGTCGGCACCGACATTACGCTCCATTCCTTCGACCTTGGCTTCCAGATCCTTTGCGCGCTGGGATGCTGCCTTCTCGGCCTTTTCTGCTTCGGCGAGGCGATCCTGTAGAGCTGTGACGTTGGCATTGTCTGCGACCTCAGCTTCTAGACGAGCACATTTCGAGGCAAGCTCGTTTTTCTCGCTCTCCACCTTTGCGACGTCTTCGGATCGTATCCGCTCGGCGTCTGAGAGACGGTTCTGGAGCCCGTCTCGCTCGATTCGCAGCGCCTCCAGCTTCTCCTGCAGCTCGGTGAGCGCCCGGTCTTCCCTGGCGGCCGTCTCTGCTGGCCCGTCTGGCTCTGCCGATCCATTGGACGCGTTTGAGGCCCTGGCGGCGTCGTTCGGGCCGTCCGAGTCCTCGAGCGGGCCGTCTAGCGCGTCCGAGACCGGCTCGTTTGGCGTGGAGGCGGCGCTGGAGGGGCCGGACGGCGCCTTCGGTTTCGGAGCCTTGCCCTTAGCCTTCGCCTTCTTCGCCATGGTCTGTCGCTTGTCCTATAAATATCGACCACCACGTTGACTTTGGCGTCTGATGCGGCGCGCGATGCGCGGACGTAAATTTTGGCATCGCGGCGCCAGGCGCGACCGGCAAGCGACATGGACATTCGCAACTTCTTTGGCGGAGGCGGCGCTCAGGGCGTGAGTAGGACGGCCAAAGACGTCTCTCTGCGGGCCGTCCCAGTGTGTGCTAACTCAGGGCAAGCCAAAGTCCGCGCCGGCTGCGGAAAAACCGAAAAAACGTGCGCCGAAGCGACGTGTCGTGGGTGAGTGGCAATGGCACTGTGCGGCAAGAATGGCGTCCTGACACAGAGGATTCGGACTCGGAGCCCGAGGTAGTCGCCGCATCGACCCGCAAACCGGCCGCCAAGAAGGAGGAACCAGATCTGGAGGAGGTAGAGGTGTCCTCCTACTTTGCCAGCTCGGCAAAACCGCCAGCCAAGCGGGCCAGGACTCAGCCGAACAGCTCTGTGCCAATTGCATCGTCGCCCGAGAAATCGGCACCAAAGGCGGCGCCTAAGCCGAAGGCTCCGGCAAAACAAGCGCCGCCACCAGCCAAAAAGACCGATGCCGACATTGAGGACGTTGACATGGCGGACGAGCCGGCCCCGCCCCGGAAACGGCCTCTCGAGATCGAGAGCGATAGCGACGATGTGATTGAGACGAAGCCTGTCGTGAAGACCACGAAAAAGCCAGCAAAACCCAGGGCGCCAAAGAAGGCGGCGGCGTCCAAGGTCGAGCCCGACGCATCCGGTGTGAGCGCAGCGTCGATTCTAGCAGAAATCCCCGACGCCGAGCTGCCCGACGTCGAACCAGGTTCGAAGATGAACTATCGCGAACTGATGGCGCGACAGGCCGCCGCTGAACAGCCGTCAGGTGACGCCGTCGATGTGCCCGAGGCAGCCGCAAACTGTCTCGCAGGACTGACATTTGTGTTCACTGGCCTTCTCCCGAACCTGTCGCGAGACGTTGCCGCTGATCTTGTCAAACGCTATGGCGGCAAGGTCACAACGTCCCCGTCAGGCCGTACCTCAGCAGTGGTTCTGGGCAGCGAAGCCGGCCCAAGTAAGATCGCAAACATCAAGAGGCTGAAGCTGAAAGCCATCGACGAAGCGGGGTTTCTCGAGCTACTGCGACGCATGCCAGCCGGCGGTGGTTCTGGCAAAGAGGCGGAGAGGGCACGACAGAAGAAGGCAGATGAGGAGCAGAAGATCCAAGAAATGGCGGCAGACATGGACCGCGAAATGTCAGCCAAGGAAGGGCGTACCCCGTCGGCTACTCCGTCGGCGCGGGGTAAGCAAGTAGAGCGGCAGAACGGGGGCACAGCAGGAGGGCACACGGCCGACCGGCCTCCCTCTGAGCAGCTGTGGACGGTGAAATATGCGCCTACGAGTCTCAGCCATATCTGTGGGAACAAAGGGGCGGTGGAGAAGTTGGCGCGGTGGCTAGAGAACTTTCCTGCCAATTTGAAAGCAGGGTTCAAGAAGCCAGGCCCCGACGGGTCGGGGCTTTTCAGGGCTGCCATTCTGCACGGGCCGCCAGGCATAGGCAAGACTACCGCAGCGCATCTGGTGGCAAAGTTGAAGGGCTACGACGTCGTGGAATCAAACGCCTCTGACACACGATCCAAGGGATTGCTACAGGAGCGTGTTACGTCGAGTCTCCGCAATACTTCCATCAGCGGCTATTTCGGACGCGGCGAGGCTGGTGAAGGCAGCAAAAAGATCTGTGTGGTGATGGATGAAGTAGACGGGATGAGTGCGGGCGACAGAGGCGGCGTTGGCGCCATGGCAGCACTGTGCAGGGTCACAGAGGTGCCAATCATCTTGATATGCAACGAACGGTCTCTGCCAAAAATGCGACCGTTCGACAAGGTGACTCTCGACATTGCTTTCCGACGGCCGGACGCGAATGCGATTCGCTCGCGCGTCATGACCATTGCTTTGCGTGAGGGCCTTAAAGTGGAGCCCCAAGTCGTGGACCAGCTGGTGGCGTCCACACACTCGGACATTCGCCAGATCATCAACATGCTGAGCACGTTTGCACGGACGGGTGAGCGACTAGACTTTGACGGTAGCAAGCGCATGGGCAAGCTGTGGGAAAAGCACTTCCAGCTCAAGCCGTGGGACATTGCTGGCAAGATGCTCTCCGGTGCAACGTGGGCACCGAATTCTGGAATGACTCTGAACGACAAGATTGAGCTGTATTTCAACGACTTTGACTTTGCGCCACTTATGATCCAGGAGAACTATCTTTCAGTGGTGCCGAGCGGCCTGAGGGCTAGACACCTGGGCCAGCTGTCCCCGCTCCAGCTCGCGGCAATGGCAGCCGAGTCCATCTCAGATGGCGACCTGGTTGACCGCATGGTGCACGGATCACAGCAGCACTGGTCGCTGTTGCCTCTGCACGGTGTGCTGAGCACAGTGCGACCAGCGTCTTTCGTCGCGGGACAGGCCCGGGGTCGCTTCGGGTTCACGTCGTACCTCGGCAACCTGTCGAAGACAGGAAAGAACATGCGTTTGCTCCAGGAGATACAGAGCCACATGCGGTTGCGGATTTCTGGCGACCGCTCCGAGGTGCGGTTGCAGTACTTCCCGCTGCTGACGCGGGAGCTGCTGACGCCGCTGCTTGAGCAGGGCGTTGACGGCGTAGCCGCAGTGATCAAAGTCATGGACGCCTACTTCCTGACCCGGGAAGACTGGGACGCCATCATGGAGATGGGTGTGGGCCCGCAGAGCGGCGAGGTGCAGGCCAAGAAGCTGACGACGCAAACGAAGTCTACGTTCACGCGCAAGTACAACGCCATGTCGCACCCCATCCCGTTCATGAAGAGCGGCGCCTCGCTGGACTTGGCCAGGGCCAAGCAGCAGGCGGTTCCCGACCTCGAGGGCGTGGTGGAGGATGACGTGGAGGTGCCGGATGAAACCGCGAAGCCGAACGACGACGACGACGATCTCACCAAGGACAAGTACATAAAGATTCCAAAGAAGCGCGCGGCGCCGCGCAAGGCAGCCGGCAAGGCCGGTGCGAAGGCCAAGGGCAAGGCAAAGTGAAGTAGCAATGCAATGCAGTCTGTCTAGTGGTGGTGGCGATATCGCCGCACTTTGACCTGGAGCTCCTGGGACCACTGGTCGAGCTCGCGGGCGGTGTGCTCGAGGTTGGCGATCAGGTCGGCGAGCTCGTCGACCTGGCGGACGTATTTCTGGATGTCTTTGTCTGGGTCAGAGAACGGCGGGGTGCCGTGAGGGGAGCTACGTACCAGTGGTGCTGAGGTGCGCTCTGTCGGTGTCGAGGCCCTTGGCGGCCTCGGCGAGGGCGTTGTACTTGTCGGCGGCCGTCCAGTTGAGGCGCTCCATGACGTCCATGTCGGCGACGACCGTCTCTGTGTCGGCCGTGGCGACGGCCTCGAGCGACTGGAGGGCCCGGCCGACGGCCTGGCGCGGCGACTGGGGGCCTGCCATGGCGTCAGGCACCAGCAGGTCTGAGAGGTCCAGGGACAGCAGGTCCGACAGGTCCGGCGAGGGGCAGCAGGTCCGACAGGTCCAGCGAGGGGCCGACTAGGGGTCTAGCAGCAGGTCCGACAGATCCAGCGGCTGCGACAACCCGCTAACGCCTGCCACGAGCCAGCGCCACTTCGGTTTCTGTCCTCTATATCTGAGGCGACGCCGTTGGGAAGTACGGTGTCACTGCACACACACGGGCAAACAGTTGCGAGGCCGCCGTTCGGAGCGGGAAGCGACACTTTGCCAGCCGTTGCGGGCTCACGAGGCACCACACGCCGTCCTAGGCCCGCCAACCTACCCCCGTCTGAAACCTAACCGCCTGCCAGCCGTCGATCAGTCCCGGATTCTCTCGGAGGCCCCCCCGGCGACAACCATGAGCGCCCAACCGATGTACACGGCTCCTCCGGTCGTCGCCAGGCGCCCGGGCGTCCCGCCCCTCAGCATCTCCATCCCCGGCGCGTTCTCTGTCTCCGGCGTGGGCTCCCCTGGACCGTTCGCCGACCCCAACAACATCTCGGACGAGCCTCCGGCATTGCCGCCCCGGCCACAGCCCAGCCTGTCCATCCAGATCCCTGGCCAGCCGCCGCGTCGCGGCCACAGCCCGCCACGCCGGAGGCCTGTCCATGGTCTCCATCTGCCCTGCCCCCAGCTTTTTCGTGGCGGTACTCGAGACCAAGACGAGAGCTCGTAAGTGACTGCGAGACATGTCAGGATGCCTCAAAAATAGGACACTCGTCTTTT
>JANJPH010000198.1:0-19441 GCA_030407195.1 [Candida] tunisiensis
GGGTCCTGGGCGGAGGACGCTGGGCCGGGAAGCCAAACGGCAGCGCCCCGAGGTCCGGGAGCAGCGGAAGAAAGTTGATCGAGTGCTCCGTCACGGGGACAGCCCCGTCTCGCCCGTGGCCGCGCAGCTCGCCAGCTCCGTCCACGCCGGCGGCGCCTCGTACAGCGCCCTCAGCGTCGACGTCCCGCCGACCCGCTCCCCGACACACCGCATCAACATATCCTTCTCGGGCCACGAGGTCGAGGCCTCCTCCGACATCGTCACAACCGAGGACCCGCCCGAGCGGTGTACGTCCCCGCGCCGCGACAACACAGACATCGAGAGGATAGGCCAGGAAAAGGTTCAGGTCCTCCACAAAGAGGCAAAGCTGCTCCAGGAGAACCTCTCCCAGGTCATCGACCGGATAGGCAAGGTCAAGGGCGAGTACGACCGCCTCGACTCGGAGAACAAGTTCCTGCAGGACTACATCGGCAACCTCATGTCCTCCAGCAACATCCTCCACAAATCACGCTAACCGCGCATTTTTTGCATCCCCTCTGTATCCATAACCAAAACCTAATTCGTAATGTTTTTTGCACAACACTCGTTTTCATCGTCGGTACCGCTCGCGACTTCGGCTGCGCCGCCGGTCCCGCTCACGGTCGCGGTCTCGGCCTCGGTGCCGACCGCCATCCCTGCCAGACCCGTTAGGTGCGTCGAGGCGCTGACGCCTGCGCTGCGTCTCCTCGCGGCCCCTGTCTCGCCTCGCATCACGATCTCTATACACCCTTCCCCCACCCCTGTCGCGGTGGCGTCCGCCATCCCTGCTCCGCGGCCGGTCACGTGGTTTGCCACCTACGCCCCAGCTGCGTGCCAGGCGGCTCACGCTCTGGCTAAAGTCGACATGGATGCGGTGGTCGTCGATGAGAACTCCCTCCATCTTGAAGTACGCCCTCTCGCAGTCCTCCTTCCGCGCAAACTCGATGAACGCGTACTGCAGCGAGTCGCCCGTTTCCCTGTCGCGGATGACTTCGCAGCTCCGTATCTCCCCAAACCGCGAAAAGATGAGCTCCAGGTCCTCCCCTCGGGTCACTGGGTTCAGCTTGCACACAAACAGGACGTTCTCCATCGGCTTGGCGTCAGCAGTCGGCAGGTCTCCGACCATCTCCAGCGTCAGGGCTTGTGCCCGTGCTTCTGCGTCCTCCTTGCGCCGTTGTCGCGCATCCTCGTCGTCCTCCTCGTCCTTCACTGCCCGCACGTGGCGCAGCTGCTGTGCCGTTGGCTCGGGGCTCGGTGGCGCCTCTGCTGGGAACCCATCGGGATCCGGAAACGGGTCGTCGAGGACGTACGTGTGGCGAATCCGTATGTCTGAGAGCGGCCGCTTGTCTGCGTCGCACAACGCGGCGGCTATCTTGTCGAGCGTGTCCAGACCCTCCACGACGCAGCCGAACGGGGCTGCCTTGCCGTCAAGCCGTTCTGATAGACCGTCGCTCAACGTTATTATGAACTGTGAACCAGCGAGCGTCTCGCCAGGGAGGAGGGCTAACGACACTGTGCCTTTGTTGCGATGCGACAACGAGTCTGGCATCTCAGGCCGGAAGAATCGCTTGTCCCGGCTGTCTCCACCGTACTTGTCGAGACCCCACACGCTCGAGCCGCCGTCTCCGTCTGGCCATTCTGGGTCGCCTGACTGGCACGTAAATCCGGGGATCACGTTGTAGAACAGACTAAAATTGTAGTACTTGGCCTTGCACAGCTTCAGAACGTTGGTGCACGATACTGGACACTCCTCTGTGAACAAGTCTATCACCAGGTCCCCTTCTGTCGTCTCTATCAGAATGCTCATGGCCGACTGTGGTGATGAGACTCGTATTCCTTTTGGGATTATGCGGGCCCCTGCATCATCGTTGTCGCGGCAACGGGCCGTTCCGTGCGCTGTTTACGGTTGCCTTATTCGTAGCGCCACACCATGCGGGCCCCTGAATCGCCATGGCAACCGCCTTCTCCGTGCCTTGTTTACCGTTGCCTGTTTCGCAACGCCACACGAAAGCATCTGTCGTCAGACAACATGGCCACCGGCTCCGACAGCGACAGCCTCGCGGGTCTCTCGGTGAACGGCGACCTGGGCGATTGCGACATCAGAGACCTCATCGCGCAGGATAAGGCTAGTGTCGCTTCAGGCAGTGAGGCAAAGGCAAAACGGTCAAGTGAGCTCGAAACAGTTCAGGGCTTTGGAACCGGTTAACACAGCAAAGGGCACCGTGAGAACACCACGGGCGGACCTGGCGGTCGACAGGCCCACAGTTGCCTCGTTGAACAAAGTTTCAGTGGGCTCGGACGCCTCAGGAAAGCGACAGGCACGCCGGGACAGAGACCCTGAATCCCGCCGCGAGACGCGGCAGAAATCGAGCGACGGGCACGCCAAGTCTAACTCGTGGGGTCGTTCCAGCCATGACCGCGATACCAAGCGCAGAGTAAAGCAGAAGGAGAAAGAGAAGCGAACACGACACAGAGAGCACAAAGAGGTGGCCGATCATCCCACCGAATTACAGGCTGTGAAACTCCGTGACTCGAAAAGCAAGGTCATGATACCTCCTGTTGCCGATTCCATGGCGCTCGATGCAAAGCTATTCGACTTGTGTCTGGGTCCGACCGCAGAGGAGCAGTCCCTATGCTGCCCCTCACCAGCTCTGTCTCATTCTGCTAATCAGATAGAGTGTAGCTCTGCTGCTTTGCCTCGGGTCCAATTGCCGTTACCGCCCATTGACCTGTCGATGTTGTACGACTCTAATGGCGCAGGCAAAGTTGAATGCTATGTACCGATTTGCGAGGACCTGAAAGACACAGACAATGACTGGGCTGGCAGAGGCATGAGAGTGTACAGTGACAGCGTTTATTCACTCGAGAGTCCAGCGGAATACTCCACCTCTTTGTTTCCGTGCGAGGGATTCGACATTGACAGTTCCTCTGCCATTCTGCCGTGGCACAAGTCACATGGCACATCGTTCCCAGAAGCCGTTCAGCAACTGGAAGATGCACGGGCATCCGGCACGGCTGCGGATGGTGGAGGGGCAATGCCTTCTTCCATGGGCACGGTAATTCACGGGAACAGAGAGACTGTGCAAATGGATTACCCGAATCCCTACCAGAAGTATGCCGGCCGCTGCCCTCCTGGAGAGATGTTTGGACTAGAGGAGAAGGAGAACCTCGCGACTGAGCCTGGCGTTGCTGCGACTGATGGCCGTCGCGGTACCAACACGGTTAGGGACAGAGGCAAGGCACACGTTCTTCGTCACAAGACAAGTGGGTACATCGGAGCGGATGGCAATACTGGAACCGCAAAGGTCAAATGTTCGACACCCAAGGGTGAAAGCAGGGAGCAGGCCCCAGGCTACATCACAATGAGACGGCGTCGCGATAGATGGAGCCCACATTGCGCGCCGAATAACGGCCTCAGTCCCCGCAAACCCTGCGAGAATGAATCTCCAGCTCCCATCCTGAAGAAGTTTGACATGCGAGACGAATTGTTGTATTCACCCTCGGGTGACAGCAGTGCTTACAACACCAGTGGCGAGTCATCCAGCATGGCCGGTTCAGTAGAGAGCCGCGCCCGTTCGAACAAGGAAGTTTCCTTTGACCTGGACCGCGACAACGAAGTCTCCCCGAGCCCTGCAGAAGGAGATCTCGGCAAGCGCCGGGGATTGCTGCATCGCAGGTCTCGCCAGCAGTTGCGAGATGGAGGAACAAGCCAGGACGAAGAGAACAGCGGGTATGGCGGACGTCGGGCCATGTTCAGGTTGTGGGGAAAGGCGTAGTATGTAGGGTTGCAAGAGAGGAATAAACATGCAATTAGGTAGGATGCTGGTTCTTGGGTGAAGTGCTGCGTGGCGTGAGACCTAGGTACCTGTCCCGCTTCAGCTCGCCGGGCAGCTTTCGCGGAAAGGACCATGCGAGCGAGGCAATATATAGTGATGCACCTGCCCATGATCCAAGCGACGACACTGCGCGTGCTCTCGGTTGGCCCCCTTCGCGGAGAGCTTCGAGGATGGCTACCGTCAGGCCTGGTATTCGCGGAACCAAGCCTGTGAAGATGATGTGGGGCACCAGCGCTGCTCGAAGGTCGGGCCCAACACTTGTCAAAGCCAACTTCAGTAGTGTAGGAAGTGTCAGTTGGTTGTCGTCATCGTGCCCATCCTTGGACGTCGCCAGGAATGTCCTATGGACGGGCCCACAGGCTATGTCAGAGGGCAGGTCATAGCGTTTGTCCTTAACTGAGAAGGATATGGGCTCAGAGCCGGGTTCACCGCAATAACAGTGGCTGTGCACAAACTCCTCGGCAACTGTGCTATCTGGCGCGCTGCCAGTGCTTCGGGAGATCTCGGTCGTGACGTCTGCGAGTAAGGACTTGGTCGCACGCTCCGAACATCGGATGGACGCCGTTAGGGGGCGCAAGTCGCACAGAGCGACGACAGTAGATTCATGCCAGCCGACATCTACCACCAGCGCGTCTCTAACTCCCGCTGCCAGTGCCGTGCACACGGCAGCAGGGACGTGTGCCACGGCGGGGGCATGGAGATAAAAGAGGAGCACATGATTCACGACGTCGCGCAGCGGCTGAGGGAAAAGCGGTGGCTCCACCACCACGGCGCGATGGGATCGTGCGGCGACGAGCAGTCGCTGGCCGTAAATCAGTTGCAACACGTCCTTGAGGCGGATCTCGATGTCCCGTAGTGAGTGGCTGCGGATGTCCATGGAAGGCCAGCCGTTCCACGGCTCGACACACCGCGGATATGGGTCTCCACTAAATCCAGCACGGACGAAGCGGCTTCCGATCTCCAGGACCACAGTCTGTTCCGCTTCCTCGAGTCGTAGAGCCGAGAGGTCGGCGCTCATCGTCGTGAGCGACCTGCGCGATGCATCCGCGACGTGAAACTTCGAACATGGGACTCAAAGGGCCGAGAAACCAAAACAGCTAAAGCGATTGATGGAATATATACATAGTAGGCCCGATGCCGTCATATACATAGCAGGCACGATGCCCTCATCCGGAGGCATTCTTCATGAGAAAACGCTTCGCACTCTCCAGCGAATTGACAGTCGACAGCCCCCACGACCGCAGCTGTACGAGGGGGGCCCAGTCGGTCGAGTAGAGCTTGTGGAGCTTGTCTACGACGCCCAGCATGGCGTGATTCGGGAGATATCTGTCAGCGTAGTACGGCTGGAGGGCGAGAAGTGAGCCGATGTCTTGACCGCGAGACAGGGCACGCTCGAGCGCTCCGACCAGCGACGCCACGTCGCCCTGGCCCATGTTGAGCCCCTGGCCCGCCAGGGGGTGGGTGGTGTGCGCTGCGTCGCCAACCAGAGCCACACGCTCGGCGACGTAGTCGTCCGCATGGCGCAGTTTCAGCGGGAACGGCGCCCGGGTGCCCTCCTGGACTTCAGCAACCATGACAGGCGTCCGCTGCTCGTCCCATGCCGTGTGGTTCAGCCGCCACGCCACCTCGCCCTCCACATCGAACCCCTCGGGATCTAGCCGCAACTGTTCGTAGAAGTACTCCAGGTCAGGGTTGCGAAGCCGAAAAGCGGCGTTCACCATGGCACAGAACTTCTGGGGCGGTAAACCCCGAAGAAGCTTCGCCAGCTCCGGCGTCGTCGACCACACAAGTGTCGCGTAGCCGTCTGGCAGAGGCAGCATAGCGCAGGGACCGGTCAGCAGGAAGCGCTGATACGCTGCAGATTTGAAATTGTCGTACTCAAGCTTGAGCGTTGCCACCAGGCCCATGCGGCCGTAGTCCCAGCCACGGGCTTCGATACCGGCAAACGAGCGGACCGGCGAGTTTGCGCCATCGCAACCGACGAGCAGCCGAGCTGCCAGCCGCTCTCCGCTTTCAAGCTCCACCACTGGCCACTCGGACAGGTCAGTAGTGGCGTCCTTCATCTTCTCGCCACCTGGAGCGATGGCTTTGACCCGGCTGTTGTCACGGATCTCCATCGAGCCGGTCCCCGGCTCGGCTGGCTGTGCAGCGAGCTCGTCGAGCCGACGGAGGAGACACTGCTGCAGGTTCACGTTCTCCGTCATGTAGGCGATGTCTGTGTTCTCGCCGAGGATGTTCGGGTCAAAGTCGATCCGGGCCTCCGAGAGGCCATCCCAGACGTACATCTCGTCGTATGGACACACGCGTTCCGAACGAATGTGCGGCCACGCGCCGATGTGGGTGAGGTAGCGGACGGACTGAGGAGTAAGCGAGGAGCAGCGGTTCTCGAACCGGTCAGCTGGAGGGTCCCATTGCCTCACACGGTCGAGCGAGCTTCCCTCGATCAGTGCAACGTTCAGCCGTTGCAGTACCGGGTTGCTTCGTAGAGCCGTGGCCATGGTCAGGCCGGCCGGCCCGCCGCCGATGATGACGACGTCCTTGTGGGCCACCTCAGGCGTTGTTGAGTCCGACGGGGAGCTGGCGGCCCGCTGCGTGTACCGCCGGCACGCCATGCCCGAGACTCGGCCACACACGGCGGGCAGCCCGCCAGTGAGCGGTCGGCTTAGCTTCAACATGGCGATGAATGGGTGACTCGGCCTCGGAGCGACGTCATGCGCTCTCCACGTGATATATTCACGTGACACTCACGTCACATGACGAGCTCACGTGCCTCGCCATTTGCCCACCTCGGAGTGCGGCGGACCCAAACCCTCACAACCTACAAGACATCCATTCCATAACAAGACGTCATGGGCGCGCTGCTGTCTGTGCCGATGGCACTAACGCCGGCCGTGGGCTGGGTTGGCTCGTGGGTGGCGTCGTGCTGCGGAGCCTGGATGTGTACCAGCGTATGCAGCTCTCTCAATGGATGCAACGGCAGTGTGGCCACTCGGATCATGTATGCCCTTCTCTTCCTCCTCAACTCTATCCTATCGTGGATCATGCTGACCGACTGGGCTATCAAGAAGCTCGAAAAGCTCACACTCGACTACATGAAGATACGGTGTGAGGGCGGCGAATGCTACGGGTTCGTCGCCGTGCACCGCATCAATTTTGCCCTCGGTCTGTTCCATCTCATCCTCGCCGGTCTCCTCATTGGCGTGCATTCGACCAGAAACCCCCGTGCGAAGGTTCAGAACGGGTTCTGGCCGCTCAAGATCGCAGCCTGGCTGGCACTGGTCGTGCTCATGTTTTTCATTCCTGACGGCTTCTTCGTTGTGTGGGGAAACTACTTTGCCACAGCGCTAAGTGTTGTGTTCATCCTCATTGGTCTGGTGCTGCTGGTCGATTTCGCCCACTCTTGGGCGGAAACCTGCCTTCAGAAGGTCGAAGAGACTGACTCGACGCTGTGGAAGACGATTCTTGTGGGATCCACGGTGAGCATGTATCTCGGTTCCATCATCCAAACGGTGCTGATGTACGTCTTCTTCGCCGGCAACGGCTGTGCGATGAACCAGGCAGCAATTACGATTAACCTCGTTTTCACTATCCTGGTCTCGCTCATGTCGGTAAACCCTCGTGTCCAAGAGTCCAACCCGCAGGCAGGTCTGGCTCAGGCGGCAATGGTGTGTTTCTACTGCACTTACCTGACAATGTCGGCTGTCGCTGCCGAACCAGACGACAAGCTGTGCAACCCGTTGATCCGGAGCCGCGGCACGCGGACGGCGTCCATTGTGCTCGGTGCGATATTCACATTCCTTGCGATAGCCTACACTACGACGCGCGCCGCTGTTCAGACATCGCGGTCAACATACGACGCAGTGCCGTCCGACCCAGACCATGTCTCGCTCTCGAGCGCGACGGCGCCACGGCCGCGCGCGGAGATGCGTGCGGAGGCGCTACGGCAGGCAGTCGAGACGGGCGCCTTGCCGGAATCTGCTCTCACCGAGCCCTGGGACGACTCTGACGACGAGTCGGAGTCAGGCAACCTCCTAGGAGGTGTCGGCGACGACGAGAAGCGCATCACAAAGTACAACTACGTACTGTTCCATTTGGTGTTCCTGCTGGCCACCCAGTGGACGGCAACGCTGCTCACCATCAACGTTGAGAAGGACTACGAGGGCGATTTCGCCCCGGTTGGGCGGACGTACTTCAACTCGTGGACCCGCATTGTGTCCGCGTGGATATGCTACTTTCTGTACGTGTGGACGCTCATTGCGCCGGTCTTGTATCCGGAGCGCTTCGCGTGATATATGTTAATGACTGACGAATACATCTGGTTAATCCGTGACGAAATGCGTCTCCGTCCGTGACGGATTGCACACGGACGCGCTCCGTACCGGACGTGGAAAATTTCACAAAGGCTTTAGATCAAAGGTTTCATGTGAATGACTTGGGCATTGCGGTGCGGAAGAGTCTGCGGTGGCACGACCAGGACAGCGTGCCGGCTTGCGCGACCAGTTGCAAGCAGAAGCCCCATCGTCAGGCCAGGGATTGGATCGTACATTGCTACAAGGCTCAGACACTCGACAGCACGGCTGCACACAATGGGTCTCAACAGCGACTTCCACACCGCTGAGGACCCCCAGGCGGACCTCATCTTCGTCCGGGACCTTTATTTGAAGACCCTGACCGGTGCTGACGCATGGCACCGCAACGAACCGCAGCCAGTCACGCTGAGCGTCTGGTTACGCACTGACGTGGCCCAAGCTGGCACCACTGACCATCTGACCTACTCGTTGAACTATGCGGTCATCTGTCGTAAGGTCAGCAAGCTAGTAGAGTCTGGTCGCTTCCGAAGCCTGGAAGACATCGCCGAGCAGGTGGCCTATTGTGTCCTGGGCGCCGAGGGCATCGTTCCAGGCCAATGGGCTAAGATTCAGGTTCGCAAGCCTCGAGCCCTTCTCCGGGCTGATGCTTCAGAGATCGTCATTGTCCGCCAACGTGCAGAGTCGCACCAACAGAACCAGGTCGAGGTGGTTCCTGTTCCTGGGGAAACAGACGTTGTCCGCGTTCATAAGCTGAACCTCGTGACCATAATCGGCGTCAATGCCATTGAGCGTATGCATCGCCAGAATGTTGTCCTCGACCTGACGCTATTCCGTCCAAAACGGACGAGGCGCCGCGATTCAACCGTGCGCCGGCCCTCCATGACAGAGGCAACCGCAGATGGAGACGGTGCACCGCCTTATGATCGCAAGTACGACTTTCGCAAGGTTGTGAAAGCGGTGGAGGAGCATGTCGAGAACTCGTCTTATAAGACCGTTGAGGCGTTTGTGACCAGCGTCGCTCAAATCGTCTGTCTACATGGCGTGGAGCGAGTTCGCGTGCGTGCCGAAAAGCCATCAGCGCTGACCTTCGCGGACGCAGCTGGTGTGGAAATAACGCGGGACCGAGCCTTCTTCAAGGGGCTAACCCACGTTATTCACGAAGGTGACGGGCCAAAGTTGGGGATTGCCTCGCCACTCATCCGGCCAGTGCTCGAAGGACCGTTGTTGCAGGGCCTGAGCACTGCCAGTTCGTCGCAAGTATCGCTCTTTCCGACATCAGGAGCAGAGTTCACCCCAGAGAACGGCCAGCACACTGTCTACATTGCGTTTGGCAGCAATCAAGGCGATGCGGTGGCAAACATTGCCGGCTCCATCACAGAGCTGCGCCGCCGTGGGGTGCATGTCACTGCCGCCTCCTCACTGTATAGGTCGCACCCCATGTATGTAACGGATCAGCCCCCGTTCCTTAACGGCGTCTTTCGGGCGGAAACGAAGCTTCAGCCGCTCGCGCTGCTTGATGCCATCAAAGACATTGAGTACAACGTGATGGAACGCGTCAAACAAGTCGAGAACGGACCTCGCACGCTGGACCTGGACATTCTCCTCTACGACAAGCTCGTTTTGAATGTCCCCCGCCTGACAGTACCGCACATTAGCATGCTCCAACGTAGCTTTGTGCTGAAGCCGCTCACCGAACTCGTGCCGCGAACGGAGCTTCACCCGCTCACGGCTGAACCTTTCCAGTCTCATCTTGAACAGCTGCCGGCGCCGGCGGTAGAGGTTCAGGCGTCCGCAGCTTTGGAGACACTCGTGCCACTTCCACGCGGACGCAGTTTGGTTTTCCCGTCGTACCTTGCGGCCAGCCGTCCGACTCAACTCATGGCTGTCTTCAATACAACGCCAGACTCATTTTCCGATGGCGGTCGCTACACAGCATCTGATGCTGCTGAGCAAGGCGCCCGCCTCGTGTCTGAAGGGGCGGCAATTGTGGATATCGGAGGGGTGAGTACGCGGCCAAACTCAGAGCCACCCTCTGCTCAAGAGGAACTGGATCGTGTGATCCCTGCAGTTGAAGCGCTGCGGGCTGCCGACGCCGACGTGATCATTTCGGTAGACACGTATAGGGCAGATGTTTCGGAGGCGGCTGTGAACGCAGGAGCAGACGTCATCAACGATGTCAGTGGTGGCCTCTACGACAGTAATATGTTCGCGACCGTGGCACGGCTCGGCGTCCCAATTGTGCTTGGGCACACAAGGGGCACTCCCGCCACAATGAACAAGCTCGCAGACTATGCGCTTCCTGAAGATGATGAGCTCGAATATTCACCAAACAGCGACGAAGCGGTAGTAGAGATTGTTGGCCGCGAGCTGGAGGCACGCATTGAAGAGGCGATTTCTGCTGGTGTAAAGCGGTGGCAGATACTTCTCGACCCAGGTCTCGGATTTGCGAAAAAGCTTAAGCACAACCTCGCCATTATCCGCAATTTCGACAAGTTGAAATCGCGTGACAGCTTCGTAGGTCTGGGATGGGTGGTTGGTCCGTCGCGGAAGAAGTTCATAGGCACCATCACGGACGAACCAGTTCCAGATCAACGAGTCTTTGGTACAGCCGCGTGCGTGAGCGCCCTGGTCGAGAAAGGAGCGGACATCATTCGGGTACACGATGTGGTGGAGATGAAGAAGGTGGCCAAAATGGCTGATGCCATCTACAAGAACGTAGTGCCATAGGCATGATTGAATTAGTCGCTACGGAACATCGGCTATGCCCCCCTCAGTGATGACGTAGGTGCACTCACCTTCCGGCATGTCAGGTGAGTCTTGAAGCTTCGCCACACGCTCCTCACCTCTGCCCTTACGCAGCAGGAGCCGCGTCGACGAAGCATGCGCAAGCACATGGCCTCCTACTCTGAGTTAGGCGTGTTTCACACCAAGTGGATGAGAGTACTCACGGCTTCCTGCCGTCGGCTGCAGCGAAGAGCGCAGAAGCACCAGGGTCTGACTGGACCTGGTTGGTGAGAAAAACGGCAATGTTGAACTCTTCAGCAAGACGAGTCAAACGGCCCAGCATCTGGTTAAGTTTTTGCTGCCGTTCCCCCAGCTCACCTCGGCCGCAATACTGTGTTAGAGGGAACGACTCGCGGACTGTCCAGGATACCTACGTCAACGCGAAAGCATGCCATGATGGAGTCGACAATCAGCAGGCGATAGGTGCCCTCACTGAGGTTGACAGCAACTTGTTCAATCAGCTCCATTTGGTGCTCGCTGTTGAGGGCCCTGGCGTACACGATATTCTCCAGCGCCTCATCGCCATCCACATCGAAGCGGGCCGCTATCTGCCTGATGCGCCCGGGCCGAAAGGTGCCCTCTGTATCCACATACGCCACCTTGCCCTCTCCACCGCCCATCTCCCGCGGCAATTGAGCTGTAACACACATCGTGTGAGCCAGCTGCGTCTTGCCGCACCGGAACTCGCCAAACACTTCGGTGAGGCTCATAGTCTGCACTCCACCGCCCAGAATCCCGTCGAGCTGTTTTGAGCCAGTCGATATGCCTACTACTCGGTTCCTGATTGCCGCCTGCTCGCTGGCAGTTACGAATCCGCAGTTCTGTGTCAGGTCTAAGTCTGGACAAATGCGGCCGCGAGCACTGACAAGTATCTTTCCCGCTGCCTCCTTGACCTTTTCGACCTTCGTCTCGCTGAAACCTTTGATCTTGAGCAGGTTGCGTCGTGTAGTCGACAACACGGTCTGTGTCAGAACGGATGAGGCCATTGCGAGCAAAGAGGACTGACGCTGACGGAGGCAATGCCGGCCGCTTTCATCTTTTGGATGTCACTAGCATTGATGCCGTGATTTTGAAGCTCGTCTACGCTGATAATAGTCGCCTCCAGTTCCAGGCCGTTCCCTAGGTCGTCCACCGTTGTCTCTGCCACCAGAGAAGCGTTGCTCTTCGACATGGTGGCGTTGTTTGTCGTTAGCGCGGTGGCGACGAAGCGGATGGGGTCTATATTATCACGTGCCACGTCACGTGCGGATAAGCGATAGCGAGATGATGCGAGATTGCGCAGGTACCCGGCGCTAACCTGAAAATGCTTTATTGTACATTAGTCGTCTCGTCTGGAGCCGAAAGGTTGATTGTGAGATCCTCCATCTCTGTTTCGAGCGCCAGGGCCCCGTGGCTCGCGAGCTCGCGTTTTAAGCGGCCCAAAAGCCCTGACGTCCGGTCCGCCCATCGCAGCTCGCCATACACCTGGGAACACAGCTCGATGCACCGTTCAGCCTCGGCGAACCGGCCAAGCGTGGTCCACTCCTGCGCCGCAAGGAGCAGCCAGAAGGCAGACTTGCGTGTCATGTATGGGCCGTAAGAGACGCTCATACGCTCTAGCACAAGAGCGTATCCAATCGGCCCGACCAACTTATTGTCGACGGCTCGTAAGAGCCACTTGGATATAGACCCATTGGTGCCAGTCTGGTTGATCGACGCAACAGCATCTTTGCTGGCTCCGCCTAGACTACTCATCAAACTATTGCTGCTTGCAGACAATTGCGCACCGGCCTGTCCCAGCGCCTTTATTCCCGCTTTTATGCCGGGCAAGCCTGGTGCTGAGGTTGGAGATTTTGGCGGGGTGGCAACGCCTTCTCCACCCTCAGCACGCCACGTGACGCTATTCAACATCTCTGTGTTGAATAGGATGCATCGCAGGGCATACGTTGGCCGTCCTCGGGACGTATACGTGTATGTCGCACTGTCCAGAAGCGGCTCAATAGTCTCGAGCCTCGTCTTCATGCTGATGACACCGCTAACACCGCCCAGTGTGCCAGGAGGTCGCGTGGACGCCACGGCAAAGGTGGACATGAGTAGTGAGAGGCAGGTCATCTCCTGAGCGGCCGCGAGGTAGTGCCAGGCCTTGTCGTTGTGGAAATCGCGTTTTAAAAGATCATACGTGTTGTGGGCAAACCTGTAGTCGCGGAGCATGAACGCATAGTCGGCGAGTTTGCGGATCTGCGCTTCTGGCGACAGATAGCCATAGTACCCACGAACGGGATCATAGTTTGTAGAACCTGATGGCGAGGCACTTTGCGACCGCGATATCCCAGAAGATCCAAAATATCGCCTGCCAGCAGAGAAAAGACGCCCGGTGATCCCTCTCCGAACGTTGGCAATTTGGTCGTTCCAGGTGACAACGCACCGTTCCATGAACGGCACTATGCTCTGCACCACCAGCTCCCTCGTAAATGCCTGGAGCGCAGCGACGTCATCGGGATGCAGCTGAGGGAGACTGGAAGTCTTCGCTCCTTGCCTTTCCCTCAATTCAAGTTCCGCTGATGGAGACAGTGTCCGGCTGAGTGGCAGTTCTGCAGCTTTGTCTCCTTTTGGCCGTCGAAGGCGAAGAAGATGGCAGTGGAGTCCAAAATGGCGTTTCATGCGCTCGAACAGCGCCAGCGAGGAATCTAGATCGTCCGTCTCGTCGTGAACCAGCATGTAGTATCTAAGATATTCCTTGTTGATGTAGTCGGGGACCGCCTCGCCATTGCTCTCGTTGTAGAGTGCGCTCAGAGTGTCAATTGGGGACGGATTGCGGGACGATATGGCAATCACACCTGCTACTGGGTGGCTGAAAGACTCGAAGGGGACCACTGGAGGGCTGCTTACCAATTTCTGAAGATATGCCTCGTACAGCGGGTTGTTGCGTGTCCCTGCCATATCCTGGGGTGCAGCGTTTTCGCCGTCTTTGCCGCCTCCGTCCACCACGGTGTCGTCCAGAATCTTGCCCATGAGAGCATCGAGCTGTTCCATGTCCACCAGGTTCTCACGGTCTTGTTGCAACGAGGAACGGCGCTCCGTGTCCGGCTCAGTAGATGGGACGGGTCCTGGGCCGAACCGGATCGAGAAGTCCTCGAACGTAGCCGACATGGCCTGCGAATCGCGCACAGTGACGCGCCCTGATACCTTGTCACCGAACGGTCTGATGAGGTCGAGAAACGAGTCGAACCCCATGTCGTTTGCGAGGTCGTTTGTGTCCTGCGACACGAACACCGCGACTTGCGGGCAAAAAGCCCGGCTTATGATGTCTCGGTACGTCGGATCCGCATATTTGGCGCTGTTGGAGTCCCGGACAGGTGTCGACATCCCTCCATTGGCCGCTGTCCAACGCGCCTCGTATCGGTCGACCGTCGTGTATAAATGCGATCCAAGCGTCCGTCGGCTTGATCAGGCGTGTGATTCCAATGTAGACCGGGCCTGCAACTACCCGCTTGCCTGCATGAAATACGCTCGCTTAGGCCGCTGGACGTGGCCCGAGCAGGGCCTGTTCTGCCGTCGCCCGGAGGCCGCTAGGGGACCCGAGGCGGCACGAGCGGCAGGGACGACGGGACCGCTTCATGTGGCTCTGCTGTTCGGCCGGCCTCCACTTTGTTTGAGTGTTCGCCGGTGCGAAACCGAGGGATGGCCGGCGCCGGAACATCAGCATGCTACGTGGGAGGCAGGGCCATGCCACTGCGGCCCGCAACACTGCTACTGGCACGCAGCGCCGGCCGCCACAGCCTCGTCGCCGCCAGTGGCCACCAGAGCGGTGCTGTTGCCGGGGCGACGCGGATGCCAATCTAAACTCCCACCACCCAAAGGCACACGTAAGAGACGCGAGCCATTTTTTGACACACCCGGATGGCATCCTAGGCAGCAATAGCTATGGGACTGACACGGTTAGCGGTGTACGCCGCTGCGCTGGCAGGCGCAGCACAGGCCTTCTACCTGCCCGGCGTTGCACCAACGGACTACGGCATCGGCGACGAGGTCCCAGTCCTTGTCAACAGGCTCACCCCTGCACTGGGCCCCGACGGCAAGCAGCTCAAATCGGTGATTCCATACGACTACTACTACCCGAGCTTCAAGTTCTGCGCCCCGGAGGAGGGACCGCGGAAACAGGGCGAGAGCCTGGGCTCGATCCTCTTTGGCGACCGGATCTTCAGCTCGCCGTACAAAATGAAGATGGCTACAAATGAGACGTGCAAGCTCGCATGTGTGACTGAATATGCCCCCGAGGACGCACGCTTTGTGAACCGCCGCATTCGCCAACACTACGACATCAATTGGCTCGTCGACGGTCTCCCTGCAGCCCGGCTTAAGCAGGACGTCATCACCAACACAGAATTCTTTTCTCCTGGGTTCGAGCTGGGCAGCACGGGCGACAAGGATGGCCAGCAAGGCGAGACATACCTCAACAACCACTACGACGTTTTCATCGAGTACCATCAGACCCGTCAAGGCAAGTACCGGGTAGTGGGTGTGTCGGTGGAGCCGTCATCCCGCCGCTACTCCATTCCTGAGGGCTCAGCGGCCAGCATTGACGGATGCGACAGCGTTGACACGCCGCTGGTGGTGGGCGCGAACGGCGAGCAGACAAAGGTTGCCTACACGTACTCAACGTACTGGATTCCCTCCGCAACGGTGTGGGCGACGCGATGGGACAAGTACCTGCACGTCTACGACCCGAAGATCCACTGGTTCTCGCTCATCAACTCGACCATCATTGTTGTTTTCCTGACGGGTATGGTCGGCACGATTCTGCTGCGGGCCCTGCGCAAGGACATTGCGCGCTACAACGACATTGATCTCACCGAGGACATTCAGGAGGACTCTGGGTGGAAACTGGTGCACGGCGATGTGTTCCGGGCACCAAAGCAACGGATGATCTTGTCCGTGTTGGTTGGCTCAGGAACGCAGCTTTTCTTCATGACCGGCTGGACAGTGGTGTTTGCTCTGCTCGGGTTTTTGAGTCCGTCGAATCGCGGGTCTCTGGCTACAGTGATGATTTTGTTCTACACTGTGTTTGGCTTCATTGGCGGCTACGTCTCGGCGCGGGCCTACAAGACTTTTGGCGGTGAGGCATGGAAGACAAACATGATCCTGGCCCCTACGCTGGTGCCTGGTGTGGTGTTTGGCACATTTCTGGTGCTCAACTTCTTGCTGATCTTTGCAAACTCGTCGGGCGCTGTGCCGCTGGGGACGATGCTGGCGATTGTCGCCATCTGGTTCCTCATCTCTGTGCCGTCGTCGGTGCTGGGGTCTGTGCTGGGGTTCAAGCACGACGGGTTTGCGGCGCCGGTTAGGACAAACCAGATCCCGCGCCAGATCCCGCCACAGCCGACGTACCTCAAGCTCGTGCCGTCCATGATGCTGGCGGGCATCCTGCCGTTTGGGTCCATCTTTGTGGAGCTCTACTTCATCCTCAACTCGCTGTGGTTCCACAAGGTGTACTACATGTTTGGGTTCCTGTTCCTGTGCTACGGGCTGATGGTGGCGACGACGGCGACAGTGACGATCCTCATGACGTACTTCTTGGTGTGCTCGGAGAACTACAACTGGCAGTGGCGGTCGTTCTTCGTGTCGGGGTCGTGCAGCATCTTCATCTTCCTCTACGCCGTGCTGTACTGGATGACGAAGCTGACCCTGGCCGGGTTCACGTCGAACATGCTGTATCTCGTGTACAGTCTGCTCATCTCGGTGCTGTTTTTCCTGCTCACGGGGTCCATCGGCTTCATCAGCTCGTACTTCTTTGTGAATAAGATCTACGGCAGCATCAAGATTGACTAGGTAGTAATAGATAGGGTGGCCGAGAGTGGCGGTGATGGAGTGGCCGAGCGGTGGCGGGCGATGGAGTGGCCGAGTGGTGGCGGGTGGCAACGCGGCGCGGCCGAGCGGTGCACGTGCATGCGGTGGTGGTGGCACGCGGCGCGGTGGGCCGAGCGGTGCACGTGCATTGCGCGGCGGTGACGTCACGGCCCGTGACAGGCACGTGACGGCGCGCCCTGGCGGGGGCGAGCGAGCGGAGCGGCAAGCAAGGGGCGACTGCTGGACGGTGCCCCACACCTCTGAAACGTCCCGGACACGACTAGCGCGAGGCCAGAACGCTATCGTGCGCCGCGCGAGCGGAACGACGACAGGCGACAACGGCGCAGGCACGTGCCTATGACGTCAAGGCTGTGCGCCGCACGCCCACCGCCGCAAACCCAACGCTCTAATTGGGTGTCGATAGCTGTCAGGCGCACCCTACGTGCGTGTTCATGAGGATTGTAGTTTCTGGATTGGGGGACGAGCGCGATTATGAGTCAAACCGCTCTGGGCCGATAAGAGATAAGAGATAAGCGTCCGCGACAAGCGGTTCAGTGCGCACGAAAGAGGACACCAGCAGGCCTGTCCAGGCGGCCGTCAGCACCCCTATTCGCCCCCAGCAGGCGCCCTTCTCTCGCCTTTTTTGTTTTTCCGTCTCGTCACGCACCTCGGCAAGCACGAGATACGCCTCCCGATAAGCCAAACGCAGACGGTCAGCCACAACCAGCAGATAACGCAAAATAAATACCTCCGCAACCAAAAGGCAACCCTCGGCCCCCCCTGGAGCACCACCTAACGGCTCCGCGTCTTGTCTCGCCGGATTGGAACAGTTTCGACTGGGATTCAATGATACATAAGCGGATACACCTCTCCAAGGATGAAGTCCACCCCCACTAGCGCAGCGGGCGTCGCCATACCGGCGACCGCCGAGCCCTCGAACCTGCGACACGCCATGGAGGCCCGTACGTCGCTCCACGACACACCGCTCGCCGAGGACAAGCTGTGCGAGTTCAGCTCGCCGCCCCCGTCGGCCGAGACGGCCCAGGCCGACGAGAAACTGCTCAAAAAGTTCGGCGCCGTAAAGCGCATCATCGAGCACATCGGCGCCGAGAAGGACTACGGCTACGCACAGTTCGTCGAGGACCTCGACCCGCACAACTGCTACGTGCACCGAATACTGGAGCTGCTCGTCACGGAGACCATGGCAGCCAGGAGCTCCAACGAAGAGGAGGCAAACATCACGCGTCGCCGAAGCTCGCTCGACATGCCGGGCCTCGGCACGTCCGCCAGCAACGCCAGCAGCACTAGCCTCAACTACACTCACTCCACGTCGCCCCACACCAATGCCAACGGACACCATTTCTCGTCCAAGTGGATGGCCACGTCCCCCTACGAGGAGCTGCTCATCCATACGCGTCGCGAGTCCATGCTGGACCTCGACGGCAAGTCAAAGTGTAATACTTCTTCGGCCCACGCCCCAGTCGCCGACACAGCCAATGGCCGCAGCTCGAGCCTTTTCAAAAAACGCTAGCCCACACAGCGGTCCTAAACTTCTATATATATATACGTCTACATATATATAGTCGTACCACTGCAGGTACCCTTCGCATGTCTCAGGGCGGCGCGTCGTCCCAGGGCAACGAATTCGGCCTGTCTAGACCCCCAGGCCGCCGCGCACTGCGCCGCCCTTCTTCCACGAGGTGTGGAGCTGCTCGGCCGCCACCTTGACTGGGTTGTACTTTGACTTTTCAAACTCCTCCCACAGCTTGTTCTTGTACTGCTGCTGGCGCAGGTTGGGGTACTCTTCCTTGAGCGCGTCCATGCGCATCTCCTCGTACTGCTTGAACGCCTCCTTGACCCGCTTCTCGGGCGGCTTGTCGCCGTGAATGCCGGCATCGCGCTCGCGGTCTGTGACGTGGCCGTGCTGGGCAATGTCGAGCGCATCTAGTGCCTGGTCGACGCCGCGGGCATTGAGAGTCGGGAGACGGTTATTGACCTTGTTGACGCCGGCCTCCTTGCGGGCGCCCTTCTTCTCGGCTGCCTTGTCCGCGCCGCGCAGCTTGCCGCCCTTGCCGAGCTCCTCCTGCTCCCGCTGGAACATCTCCTCGCGCTCCTGCTTGGCCTGGACCTTCTCCTTCTGCTTCTCTACCCGCTCGACGGCCTTGGTCTTCTTGCGGGCGCCCTCCTCCCACTTGGCGGCCTCCTCGCGCTCCTTGCGCGCTGCGTCGCGGGCGGCCTTCTCCTCGGCGGCCGCGTCGGCGTCGGCGCGCCGCTTCTCCTTGCGGTACTCGGTGTAGCGCGAATTCGGTCTCGTCTTGCCCATTGGGTGCGGTGTGTGGTCATCTGGGGCCATGTGGGGGTGGTCACGTGGGTGTTAGGGTCGGGTGAGGTGGTCACGTGGGTGTTAGGGTCAGGTGATGTGGTCACGTGGGTGTTAAGGGTCAGGTGATGTGGTCACGTGAGTATCACGTGCAAAGGATGGTCATGTGACAAAGTCATGTGACAAACTCACGTGACGCACAGAACCGCGACAACGGCCCGCGACAACGGCCCTGGAGCTTGAAACGACGAGGGCACGCCCTGCGGCCCCGGGCCCGGGCCCCCCCCGGGGGGCCGCGCCCCAGAACGGAACGGGGCGGGGGAGGGGAAGGGTGTGGCCGGTCCGGG
>JANJPH010000199.1:0-19309 GCA_030407195.1 [Candida] tunisiensis
TAATAATACTGACATTGGTAATATTCAGAATGATATGTTATTTAATCTAGCAAAAGCCATATCAGTAGCACCTATTAATAATGGTACTAAATAATATCACGTGAGTGAAACGTGACTACCACGTGACCTGTCGGTCCACGTGACACACACGTGACTCCCCGCCCTATAAAAGCGGCCGTCCGCCGTTCTCGGACCCCACGCGCCTCGCTGGGCGCGACAGCCTCGCTGGGGGAGACGGCCGCTGTGGCCGCGTCCCCGGGCGCGCCCGTAGAGCGCGAGACGCGCCAGAGCGACCACCTGCCTTTTTCGCTAACAGCATCCTCTCTCCCACGGATGTAGTTTGATAGTAGGAGAGCAGACATTTGTAGCACTGTAACCACGGGCCACCCGGCCACGCCGTCGCCTGCCAGCCGCGCGACGAACCGTCCAGCCAGCCCACCGCTGGCCCGCTGCCCGTTGCAGCCCGTCCACGGCCTCGTCGGCCCAGCGTGCGGCGGGGCAGTCGACGAAAAGGAGGAGCCCGACATGGGACACGGCTGCAGGGCACAACGACGCCCATGACAGACACAAAGGACGAGCCACGGGCCTCGTGCGAGGCGGCCGGCACGCTCGCGCCAGAGTCTCAGTACAGGTCCTACAAGCGGCGATGGATCGGCATCCTTGGCATTGCCCTCATGAACATCGTCACGTCGTGGGGCTGGCTCAGCTACGCAGCCGTCAGCTCCTACACCGCCGCCCACTTCGGCCATGCCACCGAAACGGGCGTCAACTGGCTCTCGACGGCCATCCTGTTTTCGTACATCGTGGCGTCCCCGGCCGTGGCGTGGTGTCTGACGTTTCGAGGCGCAAAGTCCAGCCTTGTCGTGTGTGGCGTTCTCGTGACCGCGGGCATGTGGATCCGCTACGCCGGCGCGCAGTCCACAAAGTACGGCGTCACTCTGTTTGGCCAGATCCTCATTGGCTTTGCCCAGCCGTTCGCTCTCAACGTCCCGTGCTACTACAACGACCTCTGGTTCACGTCCCGCTCCCGCGTGTCGGCCAACGCCATCGCGTCGCTGGCGAACCCGCTCGGAGGCGCCATCGCCCAGCTGGTCAGCCCCTTTCTGGTGACGACCGCCGACGACGTGCCGCGATACTCGCTCATCGTGGCAGGCGTGGCGACCGGCTGCTCGCTCGTCACCCTCCTCGTGCCTGCAAAGCCGCCCCTGCCACCGTGTCCTAGCGCCACCATCGAGAAGCTGCCCGTGAAGCCGTCGCTGCGCATGCTGGCCACCGACAAGCGGTTTGTGGCGGTCTTTGGCCTGTTTTCAGTCTACGTGGGCCTGTTCAATGCCTTTTCCACCTACATATCGCAGATCATGGTGCCCCACGGCTACACCACGGACCAGGCCGGCATTGCCGGCGCACTGCTCATTCTCGTTGGGCTGGTATTCGCCGCGCTCATGTCGCCACTGACGGACCGCACCCACAGGTTCCTGACCATCATCTACGTGCAGGCGCCCATTATCGCCGCCTGCTACATCGCTGTCATCTTCATGTGCAGCACCGGCCAGAACCCGCAGCTGGTCGGGCCCTACCTGGTGTGCGCCGTTCTGGGCGCCACTTCTTTCTCGCTGCTCCCCATTTTCCTAGAATGGATCCAGGAGCAAGTCTCGCCCGTCTCCCCGGCGCTCTCTGCGCCCATCCTGTGGATCGGAGGGCAGCTATTTGGTGCTATCTTCATCATAGTCATGAACGCACTACGGTACCCGCCAGGCCAGGGCGACCCGCCCGAGAACATGCGGCGGGCTCTCATCTTCGAGGCAGCAGTTGCCTGCGCGGGCCTGCTGCCGCTGATTCTGCTCCGAGGCAGTGTGGCCAACAAGCGGGTACTCATGGACGAGGCTCGGTGACAGCGCTGCCATGTATGTTTACGAAGTGCCACGAATGGATAATGGACGTTGAAACTTGCAGATGGCCGCATTAGGCGCAGACGCACTAGGCAAGCTTGGGGGTCAGCGGCTGGGTGTGACTGCTTTTCCCAAAACGGCACGGACTGAACTTTCACTCTTCCTGCAGGTCGGCCAGAGGCTGGAAAAGCCTGGCGACTGAGCACGACGAGGACCAACACACAACATAACGATGGCTCCGAACAAGAAGGCTACAGAGGCCAAGAAGGCCGCCCTCAAGGGTGTTCACAGCAAGAAGGCGCTCAAGGTGCGCACCTCGACCACTTTCCGCCGGCCCAAGACCCTCAAGCTGGCCCGCAACCCCAAGTACCCCAGCAAGAGCGTGCCTCACTACCCCCGCCTCGACAACTATAAGATCATCCAGGCGCCTCTCAATACCGAGACCGCGCTCAAGAAGATCGAGGAGCACAACACCCTCGTGTTCCTGGTCGACATCAAGGCCAACAAGCACCAGATCAAGAAGGCCGTCAAGGAGCTCTACCAGGTCGACGCTCTCAAGGTCAACACCCTCATCCGCCCGGACGGCAAGAAGAAGGCCTACGTCAGACTGACTCCGGACCACGAGGCTCTCGACGTGGCCAACAGAATCGGCTACATCTGATCTCATCTTTGTAACTAATGATTATGTATTATATGTGCCACATCAAGGTCCACCTCCAACCGTAGCGGCTCAGGCTAAATTGATCAATGCCTTTCGGCACCGTAAAGACAGCCCATGAAGATGCAATTAATGTACACAAGCTATGCAATGACTTTGAGTCGTGGTCCCGTCCGCGCCAGGCGCGCACACGTAAACAGCACGAACGAGAGGAGGGTGCAACATGCCCCAAAGAGCTGGGGGCCGATGAAGCCACCGGATCTGAGCATGGCCCCCCCAATGGGCGCTCCTATGAGAAGACCCACGCCGCCCATGAAAAGGCCCATGCCCATGCGAATGCCTACGATGTTCATGTCGTCTGTAAGACTGGCCACCACCGCAGGTGGCAACGACACATACGTGCCCGTAGCTGCGCCCACGAGCGACACAAACGCTATCATCCCTGCAGCACTCTTGATGCGTATCCAGCAAAAGAGCAGGATGGTGGACACCATCGTGCAGGGAATGAGAGTGTTGAGTGGCCCTATCTTGTCGCCAAAGAAGTTGGGCACCACTCTTCCCACTATGGACGTGGCGTTGAGGATGGCAAGCAGGTAGAATGCCAGATCCTTGTCCAGGCCCACGTCGATGGCGTACGAGCTAATGTAGAAGAACGGGATGTAGAGCCCAATGATGCCAAAGAAGTTGCCAAATGCGAAGAGCAGGAACGGTTTGTCACGGAACGAAGGAGGATCGAGGAACGGTCCGCTCTTACGTGGCGGAAGCTTTGCCCGCATCAGGACGCACGGAACTGAAAGGGTTGCGAGCATGATGAAAGCCAGCACGCGCGCGGTCCATGGAAAGCCAATCTGCGGGATAAGCTTATGTGCGGTAATGGGAAGGATGACGGCACCCACGGAGCTCCCGGTTGTTGCCACGCCGGTGGCAAACGCCCTATTCTCCTTGAAGTACTGAGCGAGAGTTGCAATGGCCGGCATGAACAAAAGGCCCATGCCTAAGCCCATGCAAAGGCCCTGGGCGAGTAGAAGCTGCCACAGCTGTGTACAGAGTGAAGTCATCATCATGCCGAAGACGATCAGGAACGAGCCGGTCCACAGCATGGGTCTGAGGTAGCCTGCGTCAAACAGTCGACCCGAGAACAGGCCTCCATTGATGACGCAGCAACCTTGCACTGCACCAATCCAAGAAATGGAGCTGTCGCTAGTGTCGGGGATGAGCTCCTTGCGGTAGTAGGTCTGGAAAGTACCAAATGTGTTGACAATGCCCCAGGTATTGAAGTAGAGGCAAAATGCACACACCACCATGAGCCAGGCCGTGACTTTTGAGTCGACGGGGAACATCCGGTCGGTAGGCAGGCTTATCCGGCTCTCTCGTGGCGCGAGCTCTGCGCCAACCGCGGCCGCGTCGTCGGCCGCCGTGCCGTCGAGCACCACTGGCGGCGCGCCCTTCTCAGGGTCGCCTGCACTCCTCTCTTTGACCATAGGGTCCATTTGAGCCACCATTCCAGGGGCGGCCTCGTCGTCTGAACTCATGTCGTGGACATTATAAATCCATATGGTCACTGATCTCCGATCCGGTTTTCCCACACGGCGGTGTCCGATGCGCATGACGCAGATCGGCCCCGCGGCGAGATGCCTCGGCAGGTTCCGGAATGCGGGGCAGGGGTCGGGGTGAGATACGGCCGATGACGAGTGACTCAGTGCGCGTGCTCGAGGGTCGTTGTGCAGCGATGGCAGTTCAGACGCCGGACGTATCCCTCCGTACAGTCCAGCCGGAGTCAAAATCGCAGCATGCTGGCGTTGGAGACTCACAACCTCAGTCGTAGCTACAGTAGAGGCAGCTCTGTTCAACAGGGCTTCTCGGCCTGTCACGAGTCCTTTTTGCTACCTCCGTCACCGGGCAGGGCAGCCAGGCCACAGCCTGGAGGTCAAACGACCCTGGCTGGCTGAGATGCGATCCCATTCAGCAGAATGGGCGATATCGGTCCCTAAATGCCACAAGCGTGCAATGACCGCCAAGCTGGAAGGCATATCGCCAGATGGGGACAAGCCAGCATCCCATAGCCGGTCGCAGGCTGATTAGTGCTGAAACGAGGTAACCGAAATATTCTTCACGAGTGCATCGTACGAGCACTCCTGCCTTCTGGCGAGGCCTCGGGCGGAGGACGACTTAGCCCCAGAGCACCAGCTACCTCTCGAATATGTCACCGAACGGCACAGAAATGCAGCTGTCCGATCGATGATACTGCTATTCTCGTCAATCTAGGCAGACCCTGGAGCCCTGCATGGCGTTTGGGTTCACGTTCCTCCGGTGGTCCTGCGAACATACAGAGACCTTTGTCGCCTCGACAGCTGGGTGGACGTAAAGCTTCAACACAGATGATAGGCTAGCGGCAACGGAGGATCGCGAAGTTGGAGATTGCGGCCGAAATGTGTTGTTTCAAGTTTTGCAATGTGAAAGCAGGCTTGGGACGCTTTGAAGGTTTATGGTGTTGGTGACATGACTAAAACGATGAGCCGGTCCCTTTCGCGGCAATCTTGCTTTTCTCATTCTGGCCGTGGTGGTAGTTGTACTAGTTCTCGTCACGTCCGCGCGATTGAGGGTTCAAGCACAGACAGGCCAAGCTGATGGTGGGACCTCGTTTCGATGACAACGGACTGCCCCATCCATGCAAAATGGGCAGCTTGCTCGTCCCAGCCTCATTACGGTCCATAATGGCCATATGCCAGGTTCCGACTCACTCTTCCGCACTTCGTTTGGCCGGCGTAAAATGGTTCACAGATTTCAGAGCCGTGAAAGCGCAATGGGACAGTGCTACTCTCATGTTGTGCAGTGTTTGGAGCCGTGTCATCACACTTCCTACAGTCAGGGCGTCCCGGGTACGGAGAACATTTAAAGGCCCGGTAAGCGGAGTATAGGTCGACAACGATGACTAACTTTTTTCCGCTCACCACTGACTTACGTGTACCCAAGGAAGCCTTCAACGAAATAGAGGTCAGTTCTACGAGTTGGTAAAGTATGGCTTCGCGTGGTGAGATCCGCCGCCTGCCCTTCCAACCAGCTGATTTATCTGCTGCCCAGGTCCAATCAGCCGTGGCCTCTACACTTTTGGCGCGTTAAGCACCTACTGGTGGCTCGACTGGGGACTTGAAGACGAGCGTTCTCTCCGAGTGGGTTCTCGATGCAAGTCAATTCTAAGAACAGCCAGTCTGCAGCACTGGCTGGGATTCTTGCGGCAGTGGCCTTCCTTGATGCTCTTGTGGTTCTGGAGACTTCTGTTTAATGTCTTCTTTTCGTGATATCTGTCTCATGACTAAAGATGCTTTATTTCCGTAGTACTTGAATGCGATATCCATTTTTGACTTTGTAGGACAGTTCGAACGTCCTGAGCAGTGCACCCTTTCTAGTGTAAGATTCATCCAACGTCACTCGTCTGGATTCGCAAGGGACCGCCTGGCGACTTCATTGGACAGCTTTGGATGTCGCGTTAAAGGCGGAGCGGACGGGCAGTATTTTGATCACGACTCACGCAGCTGATAGTGTACGCCTGCCTTTGTATCTTCTTTGGCGGTACAGCTTTGCGCCATGGTTTGGCATCCGAGCGCAAGCATGCTTTGAGCAATTCAATAGCCAGCATCCTTGGGCAACGCCAGCGTTCCTGAGTGAAGTACTACATTCACGGCGGGCTGTACCTGTGCCTCAGCAGCATCTCTCTTCCGTCAGCTTGACATGACAGATCAGTACCTCTGACTCGACCTGCTCTCCACAATTTGACTCTTGCAGATGTCCAGTCCGATGCCCATCTTCCAAATTATTCGTGTGAAAATAGTTTGTGAACAATGGCTCAACTTGCCTGTATCTAACAACACAACGCCAGGGAAGGTGACTGAACCGACCAACAGAACTCTTTAAACTCTCGCAGCAATTTGACACTCTTGTTGGCCGAGTTAGCTTTCAAAAATGGTCTTTACGCACAACGGATCTGAAGGTCAAATGGCTCGGTGCAGGAACCTCGGAGTCAGGCACCGAGCGGTTGATGCTAAAATTAAGCAGCCCAACAAAAAAATTCAAGGGAGCATCGAGAAGAAGCTGCCGGTCCTCTCTCCAGACACAACTCTGAAGCGGCGCACTCCTAGATTTCCCCAAAGCGGCACACTGACATGCTGCTGTCCGATCGACACTGTGGCTTATGCTGCCTTGCTGTGTGGCCCAAACGCTACAGAACTCGTTGGTACTACCTGGCCAGCTTGTGGCCTGCGAGTACGACTACCTATCTTGACTGTCAGGTGCTAGGTTATGGAGGGCTAAGGCACTGGCAGGGCTCGATGGCGGCGGCCAGGCCCAGAGGCTGCAGATCGCCGTCGATAAGGTGCATTGAACTGCATCATGCATATGCAGGGCTGAACACGCCTCGAGAGTCGTGTGACGGTGTGTGGCATGACCTCTCGACGAGCAGTGTCAGGCCAGGATGGCGCAGTCGTCCGCTCAACCTAGAACTTGGTCTAGCTTATACGGATCCATTGTAAGTTCCAGCGTGGCCTTGTCTCCGAACGATGGCCCAGTTTTAATGATATTCAGGACGACATGGCGATTGGCATACCTCTCCACGGTGGCAGCGGCGAGAGGCTTTACACGCAGCTCTAAAGTGGCACACTGTTACAGCAGTCCGATCGAATCCGCAGCAGCCTGTGCTGTTTCGCACAGCCCACCAAGCCCTGCGTGTCACCAGGCCAGACGGTGACCTGCAATCATGAAGAAAACAGCTGAACCGACTGAGGGCCAGATTAAGAAGAACTACACCATAGAAAATGACCAGAGATAACGTCACAAGAATGATAGAGCGTAGTGAAATGCTGCGAATAGGTTTGTTTGAACGGGCTTGCATGTGGCTCAACGGGCGTGGCAGCGTAACTTTCAGATGAACCGTGCAGACATGTCCGCCACGTTGACGTTTTAGTTGGTTTAGACCAGGGTCGTGTTGTCTGGAGACGAGGGATGGGGCGGAGTTGGCCGATCAACGAGCCTAACACCGCCAGGTGTAGCACTCCTTCATCGGCGAGCGGCACATCATCGAATTTTCAGGCCGAGATACAGCTAAGCTCTGCTTCTAGAATGATGCGAGGGACCACCTAGGCTGGCTGGTGGTGTTGTAAGATTCTACGTCAAAGAGTGCTACCAATGCTTCATCTGCGATGGTCGCTTGTTCATTGTGCCATCGGGCTGGCAGCCGCTCAGGATTTCGAAGTAACCGCCGATGTGGGTGAATAGCGTCTTACCGGCCTGGCGCGCGTTTGCCGAGTTCACGTCCGGAGGCTGTTAGACGAGTCAACCTGGACGTCGGCATGTCAACCCACATCCTATTCACTTAACCATTGCGAGCAGCCCGGCCACGTCGCCCCCCATAACTGGAACAGCATTTTGTGGTTTACGCTTACAGGAAGCGTCTGTGCGAATCGGCAATTGATCTCGGCATTGACCGGCAAGTGCGGAAGCAGATGCAGTCAAACTTCAGGGAAAAGCGCAGCAACGCGTCTAGAAAGCGGGGCGTCTCTACCGTATTGGACATTATGCCTACGTCAGACATCGGCCCGCCGACCTAATCGCAATAAACCTGCGCTGGTTCGCTGTAGCGAGAGACGCTTCAACCCTGCAGGGTCTCTAGTCTTACCACGGCATGATGAAAATAGACTGGGTCATGTGTAGGACAATGTCTTACAACGCAAAGCTACGATAGGAGACCTCTGGAGGGACGGAGATCGTCTTGTTTGTCATGAATCTCGCCGTGCGGGGGCATTCTCTTTCTGGTTGCATGATGTTGATCCTGCACGTTACAGCATGCCGTAACAGCCCGCCGAAGTATGGAAGTATGACTCCTCGATGACAGTGCTAACGCGCGCACCGCCAGATCTGGGGACTCTGTTACTGTTCCTTCGACCCTCGTCCTGCTAATGCGGGGGTACCGGATTTCGAGCAAGTGAATTGGCACAACGGCTGCCGCAATGGAGCATCCTGCCTCGAGGCCGGGGTGCATGCCATCGACGGGCGCCGTCTGCTCCCCTCGCAGCATCGTCGTACAGAATCTAACATCTCTTTTGAGTTGGCGATACGCATTTCTACAGTGCCGATCCCCCTGGGGTCAGTGGGTAGGCTTTCTGCTCCTCTCGCAAGAAGGCATATAAGTTGGACGGCGATGCCGCGGGGCTTCTTCGTTGCCCAAAGATGCACCTCCTTCAACACTGTGCGGCAATCGTTTCTCTAGCCGCAGTGGCGGCAGCCCAAGGGCCCATGGGCGGCTCTGGTGGACAGAATCCCGAACTGATGGAGTCCCTGCTGGGCCCAAGCTATTCCGAGATTCTCAATTGGTTCCAAACTCACTCCTTCAAGATTCCCCCTGCCATGTCGACATGGCTGGCCAAGCAAGGGCCGACATCGATGCCTGACTTCGCCATGCTTACAACTGACCCATCTCTGCCTAAGAGCGCGTTCAGCGAGATGGCCGAACAGTTTGAAGAACTAACAAAGTTCGGCTATACCTGGACTAACCCACCAGTCCTACAGAACCTCCCCCCTGCCACTGACTACAGCATGCCGACTGGCACTGGCCCCATCACGGCGTTTGGTGGTCCTCCTGACAAGGATACCGATAGTAGCTCTAAGGAGGCTTCTGCCACGGCCCCCGACGTAATGCGGAGCTCTGGAGACAGCACGTCCACAAGTGGAGGCTCAATGGCCGCGAGCTCCAGTGCTGAGCCCAATCAGCAGCAAGGCGGCGGTGCTACCACAACCGTTGCACTCGTAGCGGCCCTTGCAGCAGCTGCTGTTGTGGGAGGCACTCTGTTATTGTAGTATTGCTCGTTTAATTCTTAATCTACCACTTAACGTGTGGGCACACTTGTGCGTGCCATGACTGACCGGTGCCGAAGCGGCACATTTGAGCAATGTTCTCAACTGATAACCCGTCTGCAAAGCAGATTAGGGAGTGGGAAATGGCTCGACATGAATCATCTAGGCAAGTTGCTGCTCTGGGCTATGCCCAGCTCGGCATTTTACAACGAGCCATGTACCTAGCAACACCATTGGACCACGAAAATGGCGTCATTGTTTAAGGGAAAAGCTCTCCCTATTTTAAGACCTACAATCCGTCAGTGGGTTTCGCAAAGGAGGCAGAGGGTTCATTGTCTGCTATCTGCTTGTCTCGATCAGAGTCGATGTTGTGTGTTAACCAACAGAAACTTCAGTTGACATGTAGCAATGTTCAAATCAACAGACTATTGTGATGACTTTAACGCAATCACTCGTCCATTCGGCTGGACATTACACGATACCGTCGATGCAAGGGACCCGGTAGAGCGCGTCCACCTGACAAAGACAAGGACTGGACCGCTGCCTTCAGAGATCCAAGCTCGCTGATCGTGAACTGAGTAGGTTCTACCATTAGAGTTTGAACAACAGCGCAGTCGCGAACCAGAATGTCTTGAACATTTGGTGATAGCGCAGGAGGGCATAGAAGCTTAGTCAGAGAACTTACATCGGCACGCTGGTTCAGTACGCCTGTTAGATGGGCAGGGGTTGCAATTGCTTTGAAGACAAAATACAGACAGTAGCGGAGGTTGCTTCAATAACTCTAAATTCACGATATCAAATGCCGACAATAATTCGTAATTCATGATCAGGCCTTGATGCAAAGGCCCCAGCCCACCTTTGCAACACGAGCCCAGATGAGACAGATGACGGAGGCAGCAAGAGTGAAACCACCGAAGAGCTGTGCACCCACATAGCTCTCGCCACCTTGGCTCTTCAAGATCGCCCCTCCAATAGGGCCACCAAGGAGCATTCCTACTCCCGAGAAGAAGAAGCCCATGCCCATGCGCACCCCCAGGATCCGAAGATCGGATGTCAACGAGGCCACGGCTACTGGCGGCATCGAAACGAATGTACCGGAGAAAAACCCGAACAAGACGACAAAAATGACCATGCCTGCAACGTTGTGAATGCCAATCCATATGAAACAAAGAGCGGTGCTCATCGCCGTGCACGGGATCAGAACGTTCAAAGCGCCGATCTTGTCTCCTAGGAAGTTCGGAATCAAGCGGCCAAAGAAGCTACCCGCGTTCATAATGGCAAGAAGGTAAAATGCGAGGTCGGGATCGAAGCCAACATCAATGGCATAGGATGTGACGTAGAAAAACGGCACGTAGAGTCCAATGAAGCCGAAGAAGATTGAGAATCCGAACGCAATGAAGGGAACATCTTTGAAAGATGGTTTGTCCAGGAAAGGACCAGACTTGCGAGGCGGCAGCCGTGTCCTCAGGAGTGCCAACGGCACACATAGAGTGGCCAGCATGAGAAAGGCCAAAATTCTCGCCGTCCAGGGAAAGCCAATCTGCGGAATCAATTTGTGCACCACGATGGGGTAGAGCACTGCACCAATCGAGCTACCGGTCGTCGCAATGCCCGTCGCGAAACTGCGCCGCTTATGGAAATACTGCGACACTGTGGCAATTCCAGGGAGGAAGTAGGAACCCATCCCAATGCCCACACATAGACCCTGAGCCAGGAACAGTTGCCAGAATTCAGTGCAAAGCGACGTCATCATCATTCCAAACACGACAAGGAACGTTCCGACGCAGAGCTCCGTCCTCAAATACCCTGCGTCAAACAACCGACCCGAAACAAGGCCGCCGTTAATGACCAGGAAGCCCTGCAACGAGCCAATCCAAGAAATAGTCGAGGGAGGCGTATCATGAATGAGCTCTTTGCTATAATAGGCCTGAAACGCCCCGAATGTGTTGACGATTCCCCAGCTGTTGAAGTATAGGAAGAACGCTCCAAACACCATCATCCATGCCCTCCATCCTCCGTCTGGTATGTCGGAGACGGTAAACTTGCTAGCGTTCGTCTCCACTTTGGTGACTGGTTCCTCCTTCGACTGCATTACAACATCTCGAGGGCTTGCAATAGCTTCAGGAATGGCCAGCTCGTCTAGCGGGGGTGGACCCCCGCTGTCCAGGTAATTTATCTTCATGTTCATGGCGACGGATTCTTTCGACGGGGTGCGCGCAACACGAGCTGATTCACAAAGGATAGCCGCCCAGCAAGGGAAACAGTGTAAAAGGTGTGTGTACTAGGGAGCGCGACTCGTTTCCCGTAATCTACTTCCCCGGCGGTGACTCGGGTGACTGATAAATCGTGCAGTGCCGATGCAGGTAACAGGGAACCGTGCCGCGACGCCGTTCTACAATCTTGCGGTCATGGGTGTATTACCGCTGTGACACGATGATTTGAAATCAACGCTGTTGTAGCAGAGAGGGGATCACCGCCATTCGCAACCGTTGCGGCCATTTAGCCGCTGCTCGTTCCACGGTGCGCCTCTCAGCTCGACCGAGGTGCGGGCGGTGTCCGATAGCCGAAGCTGGCATGTCGATGCATTCATACTACACTATTATGTGCACCGCCTGTGGGAAGCGCCAGGAATGCCGGCATGCCAACGCGAGGCTGCTTGATGTTCAATGTCAGTATATCAAGAAGATGTGAATAAATAACTAAGTGCCCATGTCATGACGACCGCTCATCATCATAAGTCAGGATATCGTCAAGAACAGGGTTCAAGTCCAGACCGTCAGGCACAGAGACATGCTTCAGGGCCTCGTCAAGCTTTTGACGCTTGGAGCCCTTGTCTGGGATCGTCTTGACGGCCTCCCGGACAGATTGGATGTAAGGCCCAAGGGGCATGTGGGAGGACTGCTGGAGGGCCGACACGAGCAGCGTGAGGCTCAATTCGAGCTGAAGAGAGTTGTCGTCACTCCCATCGATGGCAAAGTAACCCACGCCGGGGATCGGGGGTTGCTGCTTGCGCCGTAAGAGGGCCTCCTTCTCTTTCCTCTGTGCCAACCGCTTCGCGTATTGCACAGAGTTGAGGTGCACATACAACAGCGACTCCGTCTCGGAGATCTCGCGTGCTAGAGCTTTGTTGAACTCAGCAGCCGATGCAGCGTCTTCAAACTTTTGCATATGGTGCAGCCGTGCAAACGTCTCTGCCTTGTCGTGGAGCCGCTTTGCGTAGTCTGTGTCGTCAGACATCGATCCGTGGTCTGCGACCAGTTGCTCGAGTGCGCGCGACACCGACAGTGCTGTGTTACCGGTCGGCGTGAGCGCATTGTAGCTGCTGATGAGATCGTTCAGAGCCATGGCCACACTGTTGATGGCCTTGTCTGACGTGTCGGGCAGCAGGACGAGTGGCAAATACTCGCGGTCCTCTCGTGCGACCTGTCCTGACCCAGGGTCGAAGAACCGGTGGGGTTTGAGCGGATCTGCGTGGTCCCGACGGGTGGTTTTCTCTTTGGTGGGCTCGGCCTTCTCCGAGTGGGTAGCCTTGGTGGCGCTGTCATCTGCAGCGGCCTTGACGACGCTCACGCCACGGCTCTGGTCCTTGAGGGGTTGGGATTGGGCCGGCTTCTCAGCTGTAGAACTCGACACGGCCCGTACAAACGCGTCCGGGTCTGCGCTTGTAGCTGATCCGGGTCCGGACAGCTCCTTGGTGCGTCTAAACTGCCGTTCCTCTATCCGCTCGACGGCACCACGCCCAAAGGGCACGTACTTGGTGAAAAGCTCGCCGAATTGGTCCTGCTTGGTGGCCACCACCGCCGCGCCGTAGTAGGCGGCGCCGAGGCCGGCCACGAGCACGAGTGCCCGGCCGAAACTGCGTCCACGACGGGCCGGGGCGGCGGCCTGGGTCGTCACCAGCCGGACGCCTCGCGCGCCTCGGCCAATTGTGTGTCGAAGCATTGTGTTTCCTGTGTCCGCTCCGGTTCGGTTTATTGGCTGACCGTCCCCAGCGCGGGATTATAAGGCGACATGCACGGCCCTGCATTGAGCCGCCATGTGGGGTGATATGGACGGACGGAACGCGGCGGTGCCCCTGGCGGGACGACGGCCGGTGCGACAGGCGTGGAGTCGCCCTGCGTGGCCGTTCGGGCTGCGACTGGCCGGCCTCCGTGGCCGAGTCATGGCTGGTCAGCGTTGTGTCATGTACGCGTCGTGAATCATCGCGTCACAGGGTCGGGTATGTGGCCACCCGTAGTCAGAGGACGGACGTATGGTTTGTGACGCCGTCCTCGCCCGCTGGCACTCGTCCATCGCCCTGCCCAATAGGTCGGTCGTCGGCATGGGGCCGGAACACGTGTTCAGTGGCCGTAGCTGACCGCCAGCCCGGGGCTGAGCCGGGCCACGGATATGTAGCAATAGCAGGCGTAGGGTCCGTCTTTGCTTCTCGCCTGCCTCCACACACCCTCCGGGGTGGCTCTCCAGTGGCAGAAGGCGGTACATGAGGCACAGCAAGTGGCCATGAAGACCGACCTGGACCTGGGCTGCCGAGTTTGGAAAGGTACACTGCGGTTGCCCCCAGGTGGCAAGGTGGCGTGTGCCTGCCATAAAGAGAACACAGGCCGCTCACTCGTATAAAGACGTCCGCACCGCGCTGCGCAGAGACTCGACGGCTGCCATGACGTTGATGAGACGCTACACCATCATCGGCATCACAAGAGTCAAGTTCGAGCGACGCTCGACGGCTCTGGAGGCCCTCGAGGTGTCATGTCGTTTCAACGAGCCCCCAGCGTCGTCGACGCGACAAAAAACCTTATCGACGGGAATCTTCACGGAGGACTTGGACTCGGACCGCGTCGCCATTGAGAACGGCTCGGCCATCCAGTCCGTCGGCGCGCCCGGTGGCCGCCAGAAGGCATGGAACCTGGCCTCAATCAAACAGCGCCTGGGCTACAAGGTCAGAAACCAAGCTACGACAACAGCAGAGTACATCTCTATCGTTGCCCGTCTGCGTCGGACCGCCCGTTGTTGACCAGGGGCACCAAATTTCCTCTTTCGTCCCTCACAGTCGAGAATTTCCTCTTTCGTCCAGGGACAGTAATTTCCTATTTTGTCCAGCCGCACAGCCAACCACAACAGATCCCCAGCACAACATGGTGAAGACAATCTATCTCACAAGGGCGAGTAGTGCCACCTTGTTGCCAGCTCTCCGCTAACCCAGCACGGCTACCGAGCGAATTGGGTCACAAACGAGCCCATTCCCGACCCACCAACGGGCATTCGCGGCGATCCAGTTCTCGCAAAGCACGGAGAGGTCCAGGCCGAGGAACTGGCCCAATACCTGGCGAGCAAAACACCCAAGGTGCAGCGCATCTACTGCTCGCCGTTCTACAGGTGTGTACAGACAGCGGACCCTGTCGCTCGGGCCCTGGATCAGGAGATATACATCGAGAACGGCTTTAGCGAGTATTACGTGCCCTCGCGCCCTGGGATCCCTGAACCGGCTCCCACGTCTCAGCTCCACAAGTTCATTCCCACCATCAATGAAAGCTACAAGGCATTGGTACGGCCTTCACGGTCAGGCGAAACTAGGGATCAATTGCAAGAACGATGCGTGCGCGCCCTCAACGCCGTCATCCGCCAGCTGCGGGAAGAGTCACCCGAGATTGAAACCATACTCATAGTGACCCACGCGGCGCCGCGTATCGCGCTGGCGCAGGCCCTGATAGGGGACACCGAGTCAGAAATCCGTACCGGAACGTGCACCCTCGACACGCTCACAGTGAAGCCGGACACAGACGGAGAGTGCGGTAACTGGAAGCTCGAGAAAACGGGCCAGGCAGACTTTTTAGCCAAAGGAGAGGAGATGCATTGGAGCTTTGGTACGTATCTGTCCTAGGACTGGCCATAATCCTAGACTAACCCAGACATGTTGTACGAGCCGGGGAGCACGGACGACTTCAAAGCCAGAGAGGGCCAGAAAGATGACGATGATACGACTGTGAGTTCGCTCTAAGTAGCATATGAAATACAACGAGTTAACGCAGAGCGTGTATGTCACTCTGGATCTAGCTCCGCTGCCGCAAACTCTGGTGGTGTCTGCCAAGAGCGAGCTTACTACAATAGGCCCGGACTCGTTCATTCAAGTTGTTGACTTGCAAGGCGACAAGCCAATGTTTCGAGTCGATGGCAAGATATTTGAAGGCACATGGGAGGATCTGGTCGGGACCGAGATGTTTTTGAATCCAGGTGAGTGACGAAGCGCTTCAGCCTCGGTGGGGCATATTGACACAGACGGGAGCGTATTTGGAAAGACACGGACTCGCATTCGGCTGCACGAAGGAGAGCTCCGGCCCGTGGACGCCCCAGAGGGACCGCGAAAGCGGCCGAGCCTGATGGATCGGATACGGGCTCTCAACATGGAGAAGGAGAGAAACGCCGCGCAAGACCAGTAATATATACATTCTATGTACACAGGCTGTGCTAAAAGCCCTTCCGCTTGGCCTCGTGAACGATGTTCATGAGACGGATGAAGCCGGCCTTGAAGCGCTTGCGGTGATTCTCCGACCTGATCCGCTCCTTCTTTTTGCCTGGCTTCTCCCAGCGCTTTTGCTGGTTGTAGTATGTCCGGATGTTGGTCGTGCGCACGAGCGAGTTGAGACGGTTGAGGGCGGTCGAAAGGGGCACCTTATCGCCGACACGGACGGAGGTCCCGACGAGCTGCCCTGTCCGAGGGATCCGCTGCTCGGAATAAGGGCTGTCGACTTCGAGATGGCTCAGCAGCGGCTGGCCTGGTGCCACGTCCTTTGTTGACTCGGTCTTCTTCGCGTTGAACGGCTCGAGGAACGAGCTGATTGTGTCGAGCGCCTGCGCGTTCTCTGACCGCTGGTTATCCTTCTTGTCGTTCCGACGAGCGGAGCTCATGCTGAACGGCGCTGCTAGCCGCAGCGATGGCGCCACGAGGGCAGCCCTGTGAACGCTTCTTATCATCGCCGACGACGTTGGACGTTGAAATTCTCCAAGGGATTTGTGCAGCGTCCTTTGGGATTTGCGCAACGCACGGCCTTCTCTTTTCCGTTAACGCAAGCTGCAGGCCGTCGCCCCCTTTGCTCTCCACAGTCTGCGCTCCGTTGCGCGCGTTACGTTATCGCCAAAGTCGTAGCAGCCAACGGCTTCCTCGAGATAGCCATGGCGTCTTCCGAATGGACCACGAGATCGATGGCATCTTCTGAAAGGGCCCATAAGGTCGTCGTTAACGCGTAAAAGATATCTATTTCAATCGCTTCGGTGACTGCAGATGCGACGGCTTCTTTGGACGCGGAGGGATGCGTGGCAGCTCGTCGGTGTCGGTGTACTTGCCATACCCAGTCGCGGTGCGCAGCGGTGGCGGTGACTCGTTCCTATTGAATAGCGCCTGGATGCGTCCCTGTATCGACTTGCTCCGTCCCAGGTCGCCGCTCGGACGGCGGTCGGAGCCGTCCGGTGGGCCCCGAAGGCTGAGCGCATTCCTCTCCCGCTCCACTGACCGTCGCTCCCGTTCCCGATCAAACGACATCCGCTCGTGGGGCCGGAAGTCGGCACGCGACCCTGGACGCGACCCGTGAAGAGACGTCTGTCGGGACGCAGGCCGCGAGCGGCTCAGATTCGTGGAGCTGCCTGTCAGGCCCATCAGCGAGCTGATACTGGCGCGTTTGCTGTGGCGACTCAGCTGGTCATCATGCGATATACTGTTGCCTGTTTTGTCGGCATCCAAGCTCTGCAAAAAGTCCATGTTTGACTCCATGTGATGGTCGGGCTCGATAACTACGGTGTTGGACCGCTCCGAGAGGCCAGTGAGGATTTCTTTCAGCTCGTTGCGGCCGTGGGCGCCGTCTAGTAGGCTCCCCGCAGAGCTGTTCCGACTGTTGCTGTTATTGTCTGCGTCATTTAGGTCCAAGAGGTCGGACGTTTTTCTCTTGGGCTCTTGCTGTGGTGCGGTCGTCTCCTCATTGTCGCTCAGGTTCAGCAGGTTGAAGTCATCTGCGACATCTGGTCGCTGCGGCAGTGGTTTGTTGCGCGCCGGAGGCGCTGGCTTGCGCGGCTTTGGCTTGGCAGGCTGGGGCTGCTGGGTGGTATCAGACGCCTCTAGACATTCGTCCTCCAGCCTGATCCCCTTTGAAACCTCCTGCGGTTGGGGAGACTCTTCTGGCTCCAGCCGGAATCGATCTTCCCACCGACGAGATTGGACCGCATTGCTACTGAGGGAGAAGGCCTCCGTGTTACTCCTGTAGGGCCTGTCTAGAGACGCGCTAGCGGACGGTGTTTGTGTAGAGTGCGTCGACACTTTCGTTGCCGCCGAGCCCGTTGGCTGTGGAGATGGTGAGGGCGATGTCATTGTAGCGACTGACACCATGACAGGTTTCGGCTTCACGGAGGGCTTTTGTGGAGGAGCGCTCTGTCTGAAGGAGCGACCTTGGTAGAAATGCCGCTGCTGTCGTTCTATGTTGCGAGTGATCTCCTCCACTGTAGGGAAACGCGAGCTCAGCTCGTCCAGCGGGGTGACGTCACCTGAGGTATCTTCACCATTGCCTGGGCGGCTTGGCACCTCAAGGGTGTCTGTTGGCCGCGCAGCATCCTCAGATGACCCTGGGCGGGAGCGCTGGGGCGGGGGCGGCACTACGCCGGCACCCTGAGCGGTATGCGCATGGGGCACTGCGGGTCGACCACGGTACATCGGCGTGATATCGGGTTTGGGCGGCGACGCAGATGTCGCTGCGGGCGTCGCGACGATGCCATTGGAGTTGGCGTCGGGCACGGACGGCGCAGAGACTGTCTTTGTGAGTTCTGAGCCGGGATAGGCGTCCTTGATGGGACAGGGCACCCCACGGAGTCTCGAGACCTCGCGCACAACTTGGTACACGTTTGGCCGCTGGCGAGGATCGTTGCGGAGCATGGCCACCACCATGTTCTTGAGGTCAGTGCTGTAGTGCGGCCTTGGTGGGAAGCTGACTTGCGAGTTGAGAATGGCAAGCTGGTTTGTGGTGCCATCCTTGTTCTCGAATGGCGTCGTGTAGTAGCAGAGCTTGTAGAGAAACACGCCCAGGGCCCATATGTCGGCCTTTTCGTCGATGGGGAAGCCGCGGTAGATGTCTACCATCTCTGGAGACCGGTACTGCGCGGTGGTGTGGTGCTGGATGTCGTCGTCGAGGATGTGGAACTCCTGTGCTGTGCGGGGCGGGCGCAGGACGGGCGAGGCAGACCCAAAGTCGCACAGCTTGTATGTGCCGTCGGCCGAGATGAGTACGTTTTCGATTTTGAGATCGCGATGGAGCAGTGGCGGGCTGAGGTAGTGCATTGCTGCGAGGCCCTCGGCGATGTCGCTGAGGATCTTGAGTATCTCGTGCTCGCGGAGCTGATCTCGGAGGCGGGTGTTCATGAAATCGATCAGGCCGTGGCGGGAGCAGTACTCCATGAGCAGGAAGACCTCGTAGCCGCCGCTGCTGCCGGGCATGCGCGCTGCGTGGCTGTCTATGTAGGACACGATGTTCTTGTGCCCTTTGAGCCGTTTCTGGGTTAGAGCGGCCACCGTGAGCAATTGGCGGGGCAACATACCATGGCGTCGACCTCGGCCCGCAGGAGGTTGAGCGAGACCTTGTCGGGCACGGCCACGCGCTTGAGACAGGCCTCGTAGGGCCGGTCGAGCGGGCCGTCGGCCGTCCCCGTGACGGCCACCGTGTAGACGTGGGCGAACCCGCCCTCCGAGATGTAGCTCTTGACGGCGACGTGGTGCGAGCCGACGGTGAGCGGCGTGCCCGGCGGATACGCTCCTGGCGGGCCAACCATTGTCGTGGCGGGGGTGGTGGTGGGCAAACGCACGCTGGACCAGCGTCAGCTCTTCCTTGGTACTGTGGCCGCCCTCGCTGAACACAATCGCATTCAGATCTTTGACGACAGCGCACTC